>PVJA010005159.1:0-80748 GCA_004027025.1 Myocastor coypus | reverse complement strand
CCCTACTTGGGATGCTATTGATTTAGGCATGTCTTTGTCAACTTTAGATATTATTTCTGCTCTGATGTCCTCTATACGTTTCTCCAGCCGTTTTTCCACTTCATGTATTTCTTTTTTTACTTCAGATGTTATCTCTGATCTCAGTTGCTCTATAAGTTTCTGCACTTGTGTGTCTGCCTCAGATGCTGCCAATTCAGAGTTTTCTTCTGTATGCTTTCCATTTTCTTCTATGGTTGTGTCTTCTGTATTTGGTTTGGATGGGCACGGGCCCTGAGATTGCCTCCTACTCCTTGTTTTTATCATTTTTTATAGAAGCGACCTCTGCACTTTGGTGGTGTTATGCTGTGTCTATGGGCCTTTTGTCTGGAGACTCCAAGCTGGTTCCTCTACAGATGTTCCTGACTTTGTGTTGGAGCTCCGCCTGCTAGCTGCTGTGAAGCACCATGGGTGTGGTCTGTAAGTGGAGTTGGAGCTTTGGGACTGAGTAGTCCTGGTAGGCTCGTGGACCAGATCAGTTACCAGATGAGATGTTTGATGGGTTCCGTCCTGGAGCTTGGGCTGAAGGGGTTAAAAAAAAAAAAAAAAAAGAAAGTGGGGGCGGTGGGGAAGGGGAAGGCGAGCCAAGGATCCTGACTTCGCTAGCAGCGGGTCGGGTTGGGGCTGGAACAGGAAGTTAGTTGCAGGAACGCAGAGGCGGACTGGAGGGGCGGAGGAAGCTTACCCGTGGTGGGCACGCAGGCTTCGCTAGCAGCGGGTTGGGTAGAGGCTGGAACCTAGCTTCTAGTATTTCCTCCTTTAAGAAATGTGTGTTCATCTCAGATGTACATTTCTGGACTGGATTTTTGAATTTTGGGGCCCGAATGATTTTTAGTTCCTTTATAAATTCTGCATAGAAGACTTCTCTCTGAATATTTTTTTTTACTTTGTGGGTTGTCTTTTCACTCTATTGAAAATTTCTTTTGGCATGCAAAAACTTCTCAACAAGAGACGATCCCAGTTGTTAATTCTTTCAAGTTTTACATGTGCATTTTGATGTTTGTCCATTAACTTTTTGCCTAGCCTGAGAGTACATCTTTTCTACATCAATTTTCTGAAATTGAGAAATTTATGAGTATATGCATAAAATCTTGAATAGGGACATAGAATCTTAAGTTCAAGTCAATATCTATAATTTGCTTTTAGCATTCACAATTTAATTTCTTTGACTTTTCTAATTTCTTTTTTTTAATGTATTTTGTTGTTACAATGTCTCACTGCACAGCTCAAACTCATAGTGATCCTTATATTTTCAACTTCCCCAGCTGTGAGATTACAGATGTGCACTACTACACTAGGATTCTGTATGGCAGGGCTGGTACAGCATGTGGTGCCAGGGATTGAACCAAAGTCCCTGAACTTGCCTAAGCTTGTGTAAGTAGGTGCTTTAGTCTGCTGAGTCATCACACTGGCCCCCCTAATTGGTTCTTTTCAACTTTGGAAGTCTTAATTTTTATTAGCTTCAACATGATTTTTCACTTGATTTATATTGCAATTTTTAATTTTAAAATAACAACTACCACAAGCAAAAAAAATATATATCATTAAACTGTTATGACTTGGGACAGCCAGAAAGCTCAGCAGATTAAAACGCCCGCTTAGACAAATGAAGGGACCAGGTTTGATCCCTGGCAGGCCAATTGAGACTGGGCATGGTGGTTTGCTCCTATAATCCCAACTCTTGGGAAGCTGAAAACAGGAGTCACTACAAGTCTGATCTGTGTAATAAGACCCTGTAACACTGTACTAAACACAAAAAAGTGTCATGACTTAAAGTCTTTTGAAATATTTTCACTTAATGTTTTATCATATATGTGTGTATATACATATATTATATTTACAGAAATACACATACATGTAGTTCTTTTAAATTAAATTTTGTTCTCTATACTCTCAGTCTGCCTACACATGGATGTCACTATACATTTACTTATTAATACCTTCATGCTTCTTGTTAGTTTGTGTATGATTCCAGTCTTTTTTTTTACAATCTGATCATTAAATTTACTCATTAATATCATTGCTTGTTGTCACTCAGTAACCTGTTAAAGTGATTTTTGTTGTTGTGTGACTTGTGCCTTTCCATGATTTGCTGAAATACTTCCATAATTATTTTTATGAGAAATAATATCTGAAAATGTTTTAAAATTTAAATTATGCTGAATTTATAAAGGTATTGTAAATCTACCTTTATTTCTGAGTGATAGCCTAATTGGGTATAAAAATCTAAATTTCTAGCTTTTCATATAAAGTGTGGTGGGTATATTTCATTATCTGAGGCAATTATTATTGTGGCCAAAAGTCTTGCTGTGATTGTTTGATGTGTGGCATAGAGTTTCTCCTAGTCTTCATGTTCTTCACTTTCCATATGTATTCTTCATTTGGTAAGTGAGATATGATTGAAATCTGAGAAGTCATCAGCTATTTTTTCCATCCAATTTGCTTATCTGGCATTCTTTCCAGATACTCGCTGGAATGCTTTGACTTATCCTTCAAGAATCCACAATCCTGTTAGGATTTATATGTAGAAGTCGCCAAAAGGCTTCTTGCACCCATGAGTAGGGTTTTGATTATGAGGGTGTGATACTCAGCAGTGGAGTAGTCCAGTGATGAGTTTATAGTTAAATATAATGTTGGCAGTGAAACCTGTTCAGAGGAGGTGGTCACAGGAGTGTACCCTGGAAGAGTTTTTCTCCATATTCCTTTCACTGTTCTCTGTTTCCTGACTACCATAACCTGAGCAACTCTCCTCTCTCATACCCCTTTGCTATGCTGTCCTTCTTCAGATCCAAATGACTGTGGACTGAATTTCCACAAACTGTGAGTGAAAGTAAATCTCACCTTCCTTCAGTTGTAAGTACTGGTTGTGTTCTCTGAGCAATGAGAAAAGTAACTAAACTAAAATTTACAACTTGAGTACTACTTACCAGTTTATGTTTTTATGAAATTTTCACCTCTGTTAATCTCACTGTTGAGCCAACTATATGTTCTAGGGTTGGTTCTTTGTGCAATTCTTTTTTTCCTTCTGTGTTTCAATAGAGGTTCTGTT
Source organism: Myocastor coypus (assembly GCA_004027025.1). Lineage (NCBI taxonomy): Eukaryota > Metazoa > Chordata > Mammalia > Rodentia > Myocastoridae > Myocastor > Myocastor coypus. Next base: position 77,663 of record PVJA010005159.1, on the reverse strand, counting down.
ACAACTTTGCAAGAGGTATGCTAGTGATATTTTTAACTGATAGCACTGAAGTAAATTTTGTATTTCTTGTTTATTAAAGAATTGTTTTGCATTATTAATGGAAATTGCACCAAAAATGCAGAAATTTTTAATTGTATAATGCACCAGTGCTTCTGATATTTATTAATTTATTATGTTTTATGACTAAAATTTATTGAATTATAAAAACTATACCGCTGAAAAATATTTTTGACTAATCATGGGTATTAAATGATACCTTTAAAAATTATTTGGTAAAAGGATGCTACATTTTAAAAACTTGTACTTGGATTTATTAACTAAAGTAATTCAGGCTACTTATAAAAATATAAGAAAAGATAAATTTTATTTTGTATCAGTGTCTCACAACAAAATTTTCTAGATATTTGAAGTCTAGCACTCACTTTTGAAAAATTATTTTGGATAGGAGAATTGAACACAGGGATATAATAGCAATTTTATAACCATCAAATTACTATTTAAAAATTGTACATGTTACTTGTTGTAGCTGTTTCTTAGTTTAGTTAAGCTAATTCATATTATTAGTGATGAAACAAGCTTTTAAAAATATCAAGTCATATAGAATAGAATAAAAACTTTCTAAGTGAGAGTTTATAGAGGATAGTAATATAGCCCTATTTTGCTTTGATATTGTATAATAACTATAGGAACTAAATTTCAGAATAATTAAGTGACTTTTCTGTCTTAACTACTCTGAAATCTCAAAATATCTCTTTAAAGAATTTTAAACTCCACCCATGAAATTTAACACAAATATTATACACAAAAACGGAAAATAGAAAATAAAAGGTAAGATTTGATTTTCCTGGTTACTCTTCAAATTATCTATTGCCCAAACTAAACATTGGTGCTTTAAAATGAAAAAAAGTATGAAACAACACCACTATTTCATTCCTTCCTATATCAACAGAAGCTTTCCAGTAGTCCTAGGGGTGTCTACTTCAATATCCTCATTCTTTCTCTTCAAGTTGTGTCACTCTATATAAAGATTATTGGTTCTGGTGCTGTCTTGCTATAGAAAAATTTCAAAAGATTTTTTTAAAATTGTCTTTTTTTCTGTGAAGAAATCAAGATAAGACTAAAACAGAATTAAAAGGAGCTTAGGCAACATTTTATCTCATTCTATTTTGGAAGAAAAAATGCCTAAATGTATATAGTAACCTTGTGTCTTGGTGGGAAGTCTGTGAACATTATCAAATCAATCTAAATTGAGTTAGCATATTCGTGGTGAGCAGAAACTGGTGGAAATTAGTTTATCTGCCCCAGACTCTTTCTGTTTTCTTTGTACAAAGTAAGATAAACTTGTTTTTAGACCTAATTAGATTTCTTTATTACTTTTTCCTCCTTTCCCTAAAATGGCGAAGAGTGTCCCTATTTTGTTCAATTCACACCAAGTATCAGAACAGGAAACCATTAAAAATCTTTAGGTACATATATTATAGCCATGCCTGTTATAGAAAGACATGTGAATACAAAGCCCAGAAAGTTTCCATGTCAACAATATGAATGATTTTTCCTCATGCACTTTAGTTTAATTGACTATAAACTGAAAATTGAAACTATAGTGCTACTTCTCATAATATACATACCTGGGAACCACCTGGCTACCAGACATTTACTTTTGTTTTATCTAGAAGAGTCTGCAGAAAATTTATTGAGTATAGCTGTATCAAAAATATTTGATTTAGCACTTTCTGAAATAGTTTTACTAACTGTAACCTTTTTTTTTTTTTTTTTTTTTTTTTTTAATGGCCAGCTCAGCTTGCCCTGAGGGTGGGGCTGGTGCAACATGTGGTGCCAGGGATCAAACCTCGATCCCAGTGGTTGTCTAAAGCACCACTGAACCATCTTGCCGGCCCATTAACTGTAAATTGACTGAACAAAAATATGTATTATGAGAAAATATTTTTGAAAGGACTTCTATTTCATTGAATTTTATGCAAAAAATCTTATGTATTATCTAGCATAATTACATGTGTCAAGAATTTTCCATTCATTTGAACTCTTGAAAGTTGCAAATTTGTGAGTTAATTAGCTAATTCTGTCTTGATGGACTTGGAAACAAAATGTTTAATAGTTTGTGTTAAGAACCATCCTATACCATCAATTGCCTGTTCCCAAAGGATGCATAGCAACTTAGCTTTTTAAAAAATGGTGTTTATTTAATTGTTCTGCCCACTGAATCATTCTTGGTGAAAACATTGCTATTGGGTAGGCTTTAGTAATCTTGGCTTTGTGATATGTTAGTGATATGCATTGAAACTTCACAGCAGCTATTACATATCAAAGTTTTCTTTTCATTCTACATCACAAAAATATGTGAGCATTCATGCCATGACTTTTTTTAAAGCTATAAATGGCAGCACAAAAATACAGAGGGTGCCCTTCTTTTTCAAACACACACACACACACATAACAAGTCATTTTTCCAATTTAATCCTTAAAAATAATGTTCCAAGAATCCATATTTTTCCTAGGTCACTCAAACAATGTTACTCAAAATAAAAATATAATTAAAAGACATAGTAATACATTTTTTTATGTATTACTGGCGAATAATTGTGATTTATAGTGTTCCTGACTGCTTTTATGATTAAGTGTTCTACAGCTCAGTGACTGTTTCTGCCTTTGCTGTAGTACTCCAAAGCAAAACTTGTGATGAATAGAATTTTATAAATCAAACTCATGCTGTTAAAACTGTAGATCAACATTTAGTGGTGATTTGCATTCTCATACTTAAAAAATAACTAATGTTTGTCTAGTACAAATATTTCTAAAAGCCCCGTGATAAAAGGGAATAGCTGCTTGAACGTATTAAAGCCATGAAGTTATATAAGATTTTATTATAAGAAAACATTTAATCATTTATATAATTACAATGACCATCACAATAATTAAATTTGCGAAGTGTCTTGTGGTTTTGAGAACATTTATTTTCTTTAAAAGCTTCAATTTTATCTAACCTTATGACACTGAATGGTTCTGTTCATAACATCCTTATAAAGCTATTATAAAAGTGGAATGAAAAGTTAAAAATATTACTAATTACTAGCAAATCATAGAGCTAGCTTGCTCTTTGAGATTCTAATATGCCTCTGTAGGGCTGTTTTATTTATTTTTTATTATTATTATGTTTGTATTTTAGGGAAGGGTCTGCCGGGTGTTCAGGGTCTCACTGCTAGATCAGACTCATAGTGATCTGCTTATTTACAGCCTCCCAAGAGTTGGAATTACAGCTGTGCGCCACCACGCTGTCTCAATTGCTTTCTCAACGTGCCACAGGGTCAGGACTGGGGCTGGCAAGGCAGGCCTGGGGGATCAAACCCCCAGCCCCTGCGCCTACTTGCAGGTACTTTAATGAACTGAGCTATTTTGCTGGCCCTAAGGGCCGGTTTAAAGCAGCCTGGTTAACTATACCCTCAATGAGCTTGTAAGATTAATAAAACTAACAAAATGACTGAATTCAATAAAAAATACTGAAACAGAATTTAGCATACTGACATTTCCCACAGATAAATTAAACTGTTTAATCTTTGATACAGGAGCCAAAAGCATGTTTGAGCAAAGATAGACTATTCAACAAGTGGTGAAGGGAAAACTGTTCTTCTGTTTGTAGAAGAATAAAAGTGCACTCTTATTTTCCAGAGTATACTAAAGTAAATCAAAACGGATCAAATAGAAACATAGTCACAATAAATAATATCAAGAATCAACAGATGGGATCATATCAAACAAACAAACAAACAAACAAACAAAAACGCTTCTATACAATGAAAGAATTAATCAGTAAAGACATAGCCTACATACTGGAAAAGAATTTTGCCATCTACTCCGCAGTCAGAGAACTAGTATCTAGAATATACATTGAACTCAAAATAAAATTAAGTCAACTAAAATAAAAGGTTCCAAAAAATGATTTGGCAGAAAACTTTTAACCACAAGGCATAAAAAATAAAAGCTAGGTTAATATGCCGAGCTGTAAAAGGCACAAGTCAACAGCTTCTGACATTGCCAGTTTTGCTGATAACCCACTACTACTATGAAATATTGGACTATGCATACAACTACCTTCTCTTAGTTTAAGTTATTATGTCTGCATCTTGTACACTGAACAACTACTATGAAGACAACAGTATTCATTGTATTAATTATTGTGTCTATCCTACTAATGTGTTTTAAAACTGTCTCAATGTTATTTCTTATTAAAAATAATTTAAAAATAAAATAAAAATGAGGTGGCGAACTGACAGGGGAGGGAAGGTATAAAAATGTATGAATTTTAAAAAGAAGAGGATCAAGCTGTTATGTACATGTAACCACTCCCTAAGATGATTATTGTAAACTGCATGAATTGCAAACATACACTAAATAAATACAAACATCATTTTTAAAACTCCTAATCACATTTAGTTTGATGTTTGCTTGCATGCCCCTAGAGATAGCTGATGTACTTTCATTCACCATGCTGTCACTCTGTGAATCATTTCTCTTATTTAAAGAGTCCAAAAATGAGGAGACATCCTCTCCACCACCAAAACTGGGTTCTTAATGAAAAATTAAATGCTTTCTAATTAAGTGGAAGCCAGTCCAGAGATCTTTTACTACGGAGGTGGGAAAAAGCACTAAGAGATTATAACAACCCAAAAGTTTGTATTGAATATATATTTGAAAATTCTTTGACTAGAGAAAGAAAAAACATTAAAGAATAACACTTAAAATGGATCAATTGTTTGAATAGACATTGTTGCACTGAGTATGCCTAACTTGAAAAAAACAAAATTTTATTTATTTTTAATCACTTTTCATAAGAAATAAAAATGTGACAGTTGACAGTTTCAAACACATTAGTAGTATATTCCCAATAATTGATACAATGCACATTGTTGTCCTTGTAGTAATTTAGAGCGCAGTATGCAGACATGAAAAATTTTCTAATCATTATTGATACAAGAATTTCTTCTCATTGAACTAAGAGAAAGTATTTGTATACCTAGTTCAATATTCCATAATCATAGTGGGTTATTGTCAGAACTGGCAATGCTGCAAGCTTTTGATTTAAGCCTTTTATAGCTCAACATACTAATCTAGCTTTACTTTTTATGCTTCTTGGTTAAACTGTTCTGCTGGGTGGTTAAGGGCAAGTTAAAGCAAGACCTCTGTAACAGAACATAACTGTTGTATCTCCCAAGGTCAGTCAAATCCCCCCAGGACTTACCTTGAAATCATGTAAAGTGCTTTGTAGAACTGTTGTCACTGTCAGATGTCTGGATGAGTCATAGCCATTGCTTAACCAGTTTACTCTCTATGAAAGCCTGAGAGAATGTTTTCTCTCTAGGTTAATGTCTTTAGTCACACTATAACATCATCAATCCTTTTCCTCTGTGGCCCCAAAATCTCCTTGAACAGAAAATTTGGCACACCACTGAGTTATAGGACGTTACAGCACATGTTCTCATATGTCCTGAGTCTTCACAGACCTTGACAGGCTAGGGCCAAAATATGGGCTATCCTTGTAGCCCTACATTTTCTCTAATTTTTGTTCTGTAAACTTATATTCTTAACCCTCCAGAAGAGAAGCTTAGAAATGGTTCTATGTCTGAAAGTTTGATGATGTAGCAAGATGCTTCTACTACATGTGCAAAGTTTCACTGTGTGAATATTTATTCAACAGATAATTTTAAAATATGGTGTAAAATGATCCTTATGCCCTGTGTATAAGGCATAAATGCATTTAGACATGGGTCTCATCCTCAACATATCGCTATGTGTAAGCAAATAAGTATTTCAAATGAATGAGTCTCATGCTGCCAAGATAAAAAAGAGATGAGGATGGTGGAAGAAGGGAATTGTAATGCATTGTGCATGTGTGCCAATCTCCTACAGTCAGTGAAATCATCACATAGTGCAAACATACACTTAATAGATACTTAAAGTATCAGAAATACTTTTCAAAAGCATTTTGGATAAGAGAAACTCAATTTGTAATTAACCTGCCTGTCTCATCTTTTCCATTTAAATAATAAGGGATCATAGGACTTATGGTGTTTAGCATGGGAAAATATACAAAGCAATGAGACATGTAGTAACTTCAGTGTCTCTTTTATGCAAAGTATCTTTTTGTGTTTGTCATAAATTAAAATGACCAAATTATAAAATTCTAGTCTCTGCTCCTTAACTTAATAATTAGGAATGACTTCATTGTGATTTTAATACCAGGAAATCCATTTTTGTATGTATCACATACATGACTTTCTAAAAGGCAATTTATGCAATTAAGAGTGAAGTGTAGTTTATTTATGAAAAGGTGCTTTTCTATGGCTAAATGTTTAACCTGAACTAATTAGAAGTCATGAGGATTTACATTAACAAGTTATGGCATTAAAAACTCTGATTGGTTGTTCATAATTTAGTTCTGCTGTTTTTATTAGATGTGACCGAGCAATTTAGTAGTTTAGTTTCACTCAGCAGCTACATCCTTCTTTTTTAAAAATTAATTCTGTAGGATTTGTGTTTTCAGGTGAGAGTATTCCTTTTCCAAAGATGAACCAATTATCTGCTTTCTTTAAAACATTTCCTCTCTCCACCATCCAAATGAGCAGTATTTGATCTGTGTTTACACGTGTGAGAAGGTGGAGTAGGAAGAGTCACCGAGCCACCTCCACAGCTCTAGAATGACTAATCCACACCAACCAGTGAACAGAGCCTGCGAGCTCTGATCCCTCCCCAAAGCCCTACTCTTCCTACCTTTGTTCTTCATGTCACTGCAACATGAATTTTGGAGGTGACACAAACATTTAAATGAAGAACAATTGTGAGAACATTTTTTAAATTAATATATTTTTCTAAATATAAATAAATCACTCTGTGCTATGTAAATCACAAATTCATATTTCAATGCAAAATCATTTAATAAACCATGCTCACATGAAATTAATGTGCTTATGTTAATTCTTACTGAATCAGAAATCACAGGGCAGGTGCCTTAGTTTAGATTTGAGGATTCAAAGAGTTTTTTTTTAATAATCATTTTTTACTGCTCAGAAATCAAGCATTTCTCACCAAGTTCAGCTTTGTGAGCTTTGTACAGAACTGGAATTCTGAAGGCCTCACTTAGAGTCTTTTGCCTGGTTTATGTGCATTTTCAATTCATGTATTTTCTATAAAAGCAATGTATGCAAATGCTCAAAACTCAGTTTTATGAATTATGAGTTAGACAGTAAGTCACTCCTTCTGACTTCTTTAGACCTCATTGCAGAGATAACCACAGCTTCCAGTTGATATTCCCACATGTTTTTTGTGCCTAACATACGACTAGAAGTTAAATCTTATGTGTTCCTCTCTCTTAACTTCATATATCTTCTCTTCACTACCTGCTGTAAAAGATGAAGAGGGCCATAATTCATATTAGCTTCTACTTCCATTTTACCTCTTCTACTGCTTGACTTCTTGGTACAGTTATCTTGTTTGAAGGTTTTTAGCTTTAAATAATATAGCTAAATATGTATTTCTTAATTTAATCTCCCCCCACCTAATATTTCTTACTCCTTGTGAGAAAAGAGAGACACATTTTACATTATTTTTTTCCTGATGCATTACTCTACATCAGTCCATCTTTTTCAGTCCATCTTTTTATCAAAAATGTTTATCCTTTTGGCTGTTAATGGATATTTAGATTATTTTCAATTTGAGATTATCAGTAATGCCACTGTAAACATTCTTACAATTGTCTTGGTGTACAGGTGTACATATTTTATTGAATCGATGCACCGCTCAGTTAAAGTTTGTGTGCATAGCATCAAATTTGCAATGACTGTGTAAACCACCCAGCAGGATGAGAGACAAGTACTGTGTCCCTACCAATACCTCGCATTGCTTGCCTTTTTCATCTTAGCCATTCTGATAGGTATAGTTGTACCAACGTAGGTTTTACTTTGTGTTTCATGCTAATGAGAGTGAGTACTTTTCATGTTTCCTAGCCATGTGTGAGTCATTTTAAATGGCATTTAAAGTATTTGTCTCAATTTCTTTCCATTACTTCCTTTGTATTTCTTTCCTTTGTATTTCTCTTCTTTAATTTCTTTATGTTTTCTGTAAGAAACCTTTCATCAAAAGCTTGCACTGCAGGTATCTCTGCCTTCCTTCATTCTGCATTTGGTACTTTTTGATGAATGGCTCAACTTAACCACCTGTATGGATAATGCATTTATACCTTGTTTAAAGCCTTTCCCCACCATCAAACCATGAGCACATTCTATTATTTTGGAGAAGTATTATCTTTATTATTCATTTTAAAATCTGTAATCCACCTGAAATTATTTTTTCTATAGTATGAATCAGAGGTTCATTGTCATTTTACATGTATCTTAACACAGTTTACCTAGCACCACTTTTGAAAAGGAAAGATAATTTTCCTTACTCCTGTTCAATCTCAAAGCTTTTATCCCTTTTTCACGGTTTATAACTCTGGCTCAAAACTGTAATACAACATTAAATACAGGTGGTAAAAACAGATAGTTGTACCATCCTCTCAGTCTTTCTAGAACACAGTTAATTCTTTGCCTTTAAAAATAATTAGGGCTACATATTTTCATAGATTGATTCCTTTTGTTAGATTGAAGTAGATTCTTTCTGATGTTAATTTTGTGAAATGGTCTTTTGTATGCATGCTTACTTTGTTCTGTTAACATGGTAAAGTAGTTCTTGGATTTTTAAAATGTTTTTAATCAAGCATGCATTCCAGGTGTATTTCCATTGGGTTGATATCTATTATCTCTCAGATCTTCAAAGGATGCATACCCTAAGTTCTATAAAAACAATTCCAAAGGAAAGGAAAGATACTCTGCACCTTATCCTGATGGTCATCGGTCCTTAATACCAAACTACATAAGAATGGTAAAAAAAAAAAAAAAAGTGGTAAATTATAGGCTGATGTCACTTATAAAACTCATTAGCCTGATAGGAAAAAGCAGATGGTGACTTTAACCTCACAAATATTTTTCCACCCCTGCCCCTTCTTGATCCTTAGTACCGTGCACTTGCCACCTATCTTGCCTCTTTCTTTTATTCATCTTACATTTCATTCTGTCTCATGTGTCTGATTTCTCCGTGGTATTCTTTCTTTTTTGTGGTGCTGGTATTCAACTCGGAGACGTGCTAGGCAAGCACTCTATGCTAGCTATATCCCAGCCCTTATTCTTCTTAAAGAACTAATTTGTGGCATTGCTGCTTTCAACTGTGGTTTCATTTTGCAATTCATTGTTTTTTTTTTTTTTTCAAATATTTGTTTTTCCATTCTTTTGAATTATTTAGTTTTTCGCCTTCATAATGATTTAAAACATTTTGTTAATATTATGTTTCTGTTATTATTAAAATTCTTAAAGATGCACTAAGATCTAAGGCATGAAGAGCCCACATGCACTGAACATCTGCTGTCTGTATTCAGAGTGCATCGCCATCTCTTCTGTTTTACTTTCACTTTAACACCGTATACTACAAAGCAACATTCAGGTATCATGACATTTATCCGTAAATACTTTTGTGTTCCTCTCTTAGAGATAAGCATGATCACCATGTCATTATTACACCTAACAAAGAAAATAAATCTTTTAAATATCATTTAGTACCCTGTCCAATTAAAATGTGTGCAGATAGCTTAAAAGCCAAAATGCTGAACATTCATGTCAATCAGATTTAAAAATAGTTTATTTGTGTATTATGAGTGCTAGACTTTTTTTTTGTTTGGTTGGTTTTGGGTTTTTGTAGCTCCCTTTTCTATTTTCTATTTTATTTAAATTTTGAGAGAAAACACACCATTTTATTTTTCTGTAGAAAACCCTATGCTCTGGAATTAGCAAACCATTGCCTTATTATGTAATTTAACTTATTTCTTCATTACCTATATTTTCTGTAATAGAACTAGAAGATAACTGTTATACTTTTTTACCAGAATATTTTATACATGATACTCTGAACTTTCTACTTACTTGTGTCACATTTGTCTTGTTCACTTCCCTTGCCGAGACAAAACCTCCAAACCTTGTAAGTTAAAAGAGGAGAGTTATTTCAGCTTGCATTGTGGAGAAGTTTCAGTCCCTCCCTCCATGGCTGGTTCTAAGGCCAGGCAGTAGGACAAAGGGGTGTAGCTCACTGCTGAGAGAAAGAGAGACAGAGAGAGAGAGAGACAGAGACAGAGACAGAGACAGAGACAGACAGAGACAGAGAAAGAGGAAGAGGGGGAGGAGAAAAAAGACAAGGATAGTGGAGGCCATCCCTCAGCAGTCCCTCTTCTGACCCGCTTCTGCTAATACCAGGTTACCTTTGAATTCACCATTGCACTGGTCCACTGATGCTGTCACACATCCGTGAGCTAGTCTCATCCCCAAGCCGCATCTGTGTGCCCTTGAGGGTTATGGGGGACAGAAATACAAAACACGACAGCATTATCAGGGACCTGATGTCTTACTAGCACTAGGTTTGGGTGTCAGCCACCTGGCTGATCCACCTTTGTAAAATTTAGATTTTTTAAAATTTTAAATTAATGATAAAATTTTTAAAAGTCCTTCTTAAATATAAGCATTTATATTTTAAATGCATATGTTTTTAATCATAAATGTCTTTGTACTCATATGTTTCTATTGACTTGCTATTTGATGTATATTTAGATAGCAATCTTTAAACAAAATTTTCCTAAAATGTGGGAGGTAGAATTTTTGTTCATTTTTAATTTTCTTTGTTACTGATTTTGACCTAACTGTACTGTGATCAGAGAAAAAGTAGGGTATTTGCAATCATTTTAGGATTTATTCAGCTGTTTCATGTTATAATACATATTTAGATGTGTTCTTCATAACCCTTGGTTCACTTAGGAAAAGTATCAAATATCAGTTCCTGTCACCAGTGTACAAACTTCCCAGTTTTTCCATGAGTTACCCTCTGTCATTTAGACTACAATAACTATCAGTTATTAAGAAAAACATTAACATTTTCCACTAAAGTAATACATTTCTCACTCAAACAGGAATTATGTTTACATATTTGGAGACTGTGTTTTTTTAGGATATAAATTGATAAATATTATATCTTTGTGTGGAATGCTTATTATTATATAACTATTAGCTTTTTAATTGTCAAATAATACTTTTTTATTTCATTATTTTGTCTGATATTTACATAGTTGGACGGGTTTCTTTTGTGTTTTTAGTTAGTGTCATTAATATATCATGCAGGTCTTTTATTTTGAACTTTTTAGTATTGTCCTCTTTTCAGTCTGTCTCTTTAAAAAGTTACTGCTAAGTTTTACTTTCTCGACTAGAGAATCTGCTTTTATTCTTTCATTTCAAAACAGCCGAAAATATATAGAGCTTTTAAAAAGGATGTACTCCTACTCAAACAAAATACTATTGACCTATCTTAGGTAAGGCTACTTTTTTTTTTCTTTTGTCATTTTGAGATAAGTTACTTCTGGCTGGCCTTGAGCTTTCTTTGTAGGTAGGCTAGTGTCACTGTGATCCTCATGCCTCAGCTTTCCAAGTGCAGGGACTACAGTCATGTGCCACTGGGCCCAGAAGTAAGGCTATTTTTATGTAAAAGAAACCATTGCCATCCCAAAATACTATCCTGTCATATATTAAAATTATCTACATCCTTTATTTTGATTTTGTGTGTGTGCCACTAGGAAGTGAACCCAGGACCTATGGATGCTCACCAGCTTCTCTGAATGCTCTCCCAGCTGTGCATTTTTTGTGTGAAATAAAAAATATCTACCTTTGCCATTCATTTTATTTTCTTTGACATTTTTGTATTTTAAATAATAACTAAGTGATTTTAGGTTCATTGTACTTTCGGTGGCATGTTCTCGTGAGTTATCAACCCTAAGATCTGTAATGTTATTTTTATATTCATTATATATTTACATTTGAATTGTATTTGAAAATGCTTCATTTTAAGTATTCATTTTAGGAATAAAACACAACAATAGTTATTCTCAGTGTTATATTTGTAAATGACTGGGTTGACCTGATGTAAATTACTGTCATTCTAGTACATTAAGTAAGAACAAACATATTTTAAAATAAGCTTTAACACTGGTCAGAATCATTCCCTGCAGAAAAGATCCTGACAGGATTACTGAGGAACAATGAAAGATCAAATTTAAGGCCTCCTAGAACTTGCAGCTGTGCTGTTGGTGACACAGAACATGCTCTCAGTCACATGGCTGTGTGAGTCGCTTAGCAGATCACTGTCACTCAGTTCAGACTATCACTCCAGATCCTCAGGTGAAGGAGAGCCAGTCTAATTAATTATGGCATTTCTAATCTCACTTAATTTGCTATTTTAGTGAAGACTTCACCAAAGCCTCCCAGGTGACAGTAAAGATTACGGAAATAAAATACTTTACAAAATAGGTACTGAAGCACAGCTCTTGGGGAAGTCATACAGGGCAAACATACACGTGTGACAGGAGCATCCTAAGTAGTGTCTCTGTGGCCTCTTTATTTTTCATGACAGTGCTCACAGAGCATGAGACACGGGGAAAAGTAAACACGTTATTTGTATGGGACTGACTACAGAGACCTCTCTCCATATCCCTCAGGGACCTCTAGTTTCACCTGGTATGAGCTGCTGCTTCATTATCACTTTTGTTCCAGGGATTATAGCTTGAGGTCTCGTGGTCATTACGACTATATTTGTTCATTAGATAGATTTATTATTTTGTTGTATGCTTAATCAGTCCCTTCTTTACATATTGCACAAAATTGAGGGGGACTTTAGGGGCTCTCTGAAGTACTGACAAAGAAATTAATTTCCACTCAATATGGGATAGAATGCAACTACAGAACATAGTAAAGCTTTAGGAGCATCCACAGGATCTGGTGGTCTGGTGAGGATGCTTGCTCATGCCAATGTAAAGAGACACTGGATAAGGAAGTACACAAGTGACTATGGGATGACTTCTCTGCACATTCAAGCCCTACAAGGACCAGCCAATGAACTAAACTGTGACACATTCAAGGAGTATGACAATTCCAAGCCACATGAGTCAACCACTAAACCATCCGATCAGGTATATTGTGAAGCATGAAGTTGTAAATATAGTAGATCATTGAAATTAGATTTTAGATGTAAGCCTTGGGAGCAGCCCTCCTCCAGCTGGCACTGCTTAGAGTCTTAGAAGTTTATTTAACAGTCAGTATTAATGCAATTACTCTCAAAAGCAAGTAAGCATTTCTATTTGCTTTTTCTCATGCTTTTACCTCTTTGACAAGGAGATTATTAATATGGAAAACAGAGGAAAAATTTCTATACCTAAGAAGGCATCCAACCTTAAGAAAGAAAGTGTTCTCCATCTTGGGAATAAAGTTTTGAGCTCCCTCTTCAGTTTCTTTAGGGTTCAGCTTTGAAAAGCAAAATGGATTAACACTAAATATGTTCCTCTATTAAAACTGTCATCTCTGTTCATCATATAACATACTTTTTACAAATTGTTCATTTCATTTTTATTTTATAATATTCAAATTGTAGCAGTCTGGACTGATGTAATTTGGGTCATGGAATTTGTTGTTTTGTTTTGTTTTGTTTATGTATTTGGTACAGGGTCTCGCTGTACAGCTCAGACTCGTGATTATCCTCCTATTTTCCACCTCCCCAGAAGTGGGATGGAATTTGTTTTTTATAATCCTTGTAACTTCTTGATGGAAGTTGTCAGACATATCATCTGATCTGTAAATTTTCTTTTAGGTTCATCAGTGGTATGGTTATACAGTAGTGGATTCTTTATATCTTATAAAACTTCTTTTTGTGATGAAATAATTTGAATAATAAAGGAGATGATGTCAGATTTGTGCAGATGATTCTGCATTATTTGAAAGTATATAGAGCAAAAGTGAAGACTGTGACAAGTGGTGGTTTGAATGGGGCAGCAACCTGGGATGAATGCTATTATTTCACCAATGTTAATATTAGCATTGCAATAGCCAAGCATCATCACTCAGACCATCATCCAAGCAATACCTGCCCTCTCCATTTGAGATGACCATATATTTTCAGGATAGGAATAAATGTCCTGGATGTCATATCATTTCACAGATTTAAAGAAATCTTTAAAGCTAATTATCCTAGTCCATGGCATTTATAGATTGATACCTATTTGTGTACAAAAGCATCCAAATGAATGTGGCCAGGAATTTGGCATCCTGGCCTGAACAGCTTGAAACTGCAAAGCAGATAATTCTAAATTTTCCTAGTGAGGGTCTGACTTTGAGCAGTCTCCCATTTTCCTCATAAAACCCTGTGCTGAGAAGCAGTTGTTAACATCCTTGGGAAAACTGGGGACAGTAACAGAAACACAGTCAGTGATGGATTTCAGAAATGAATAGTTTTTCTCTTTAAAGGAAAGATTAAACTTTGACAGAATGTAAGCTTTAAATGAAGTCAGTTAAGATAAAACAAAAAGTCTAGATGCATGAGTTAATTTTTATAGATGGGAGGAAACTAAATAGATTGTTATTTTGCTTTGTAAAAGAATAGAGTAGGGCCCGGTGGGATGGCTCAGTGGTCTGGGGCGCCTGCTTTGGAAAGCTTGGGTGGCCTCAGGGACCGCAGTTCGATCACCAGCACCACATGCTGTACCAGCCCTGCCTTTGGGGTGGGCTGAGCCGGCCATAAAAATGAGTGAATAAACAAACAAACAAAGGTTCTGAAACAAGAAAAAAATGAAGTGAAAAATTAAAAAAAAAAAATAGAGTAAAATGCAATAAGCAGAATTTGACTGAGTTGTCTTGGAAAGCAATAGGAAGAAATAATTTCACCTTTAATCCATTTCCAAACTGTTTAAGCCATAATTAAAACAATTGAGCTGCAGAAGGATGCATCTTAAATACAAAATAACTCTCAAGTTTTATGAATTTCAGATCATAATTTTGGGGACAAACACATACACTTTACACTAACAAACATGTTCAATTAATTACATTCTTTACTTTCCAATTATATTCACATCTTTCTGCTTCCCAGTCTTATTTGCATCAGAAGTATAGATTTATATGAGTGGCTGCCAACTTCATAGTGGAGGACGTAGAAAAAGGTATAAACCTCATGGCCCTCCTTTTCTACAAGTGCGTGGCCATGAGCCCCCACCACACCGATAGGATCACCTGATGGGGAGGAGAAGCTGTGCCACACAGATCACACACGTGGCCCTGCCCACTGGCCTTGGTACTTCTACTCTGTACTAATCACCCAACCATCATACATCTGCGTCTTTCTCCTTTTGGTAAGATGACAGTTTTGAGCTTATAATGTCATTTCGCAGAGTCAAGGGTAAGACGGAGTGTATTAGGTTGTTCATCCCCTTTTGCTCTCAACAATTATCTTAACTAGTACCCTTTCTTCATGGAAATAATTCAGTCTTTAAGAATGACTATATCCCAAGCTTTTTCTTTACTGTCATATCTGTAATTTCATATTTTCTCAGAAGAAGATCATTCAAAAATTAATCAATATATTTGATTCTATAAAACTATAATTTTCACTTCCCATTACCATATCCTCTGAAGAGCTGTTAAGTGCTGTAATTTTAATCTGCTGTGATTCCCTGCCTCAGAAGTGGTCATCTACTGTATTTGTAAAGGCACATCACATGGGTGCCTTCAGCTACACTAGCAGCATTTCCCTGTAATAAGAAGAGAAGAGAAGGGTCTATATCACTACTGATTTGCAAACTCTCATCTGTCAGCGAGCATGCACTGTTCCATGCCACCCTGGCGTTCATTAAAAGTGTGAGATTGTGTTACTGATTAGACATGGCCAAGGATGGGGGAGAGTGCTGTGGCAGGAAGCTTAACAAAGCTGAAACAAAACACTATCTCTGTTTTGTTTAGATTAAGGGAAATATGAATTAGACAGGCTGCTTCTTGTTTTTTCATTTGTTTTTCGTTGTTTTGTTGTATCCTGTAGCATTATCTATCATACACATGAAAAATAGCTGCATTATGTTTTACCTAATCTTTGGTCCTTTTTAAATCTTTGGTTTAAAATATAGTTCACAAAACATATTTATAACTGTTAATAAGCCAACCTTGGATTTTATCATTTACCAAATTTTATTGTTAAAGTTTCTAGCTTGCCTAATTACCAACTATCTGTTCCCATTTAATAAAGCTAGATAGGATTAAAGGACTAATCTAGAGATGATATTTGAATTAAATCATGACTATCGAATAGAAGTAATTCTAAATATGTGAATTATGTAAAGTAAGTGATCTGATTATGTTATACTTTAGTACATACCTGTAATAATTGTCTGGGCAGTGCTAGAGGAACATAGTTAAGCATTAGAAGTTAATCAGTCCCAAAACAACCAATGGGTAGAATAATAGTGAAGAACACGAAGCCATTAGCTTACAGATTTACACTTGAAATTTTGTATACACTTCACTTCAGCCCCAAATCTAGAGCATGTTTGTGGATTTTTAAAATGCTCTATGACTCACAGTGGGAGGTGCTCATACAGGATAAGTACAATGCCAAGGAGGTGAAAGAATAGGTCTCAGCGGGCGTGGCAGGATTGCTCAATTGTCTAAAGTGCCTGCTTAGGAAAGCTTAGGCGGCTGCAGGGACCACGGTTGGATCCCCGGCACCACATGCTGTGCCACCACTGCCCTCAAGGCAGGCTGAGCCAGCTATAAAAAATAAATAAACAAACAAAAGTTCTGAAACAAGAAAAAAAAATAAAAAAAGAATAGGTCTCAGTATTGGCGAATGGATTTTGAAGTGGTGTTTTGTACTGTAGATTTCTCTTCCCTCGTGGTTTTCAGGAAAGTGGGCAAGTGGTGTAATCAGGGAGTTCCCTCCCCACTTCCATGTAGGCCTTTTATCTTTAGCAGCTACTCTTTCTTCCTTTCTTTCTTTCTTTCCTTTTTTTTTTTTTTTCCTTTTCTTTTTGAGATAGGGTCTCGCTATGCAATTCAGACTGAGCTCACTTTTGTAGCCCAGACTGGTATCAAACTCGCACCAATCCTCCAGCCTCAGCCTCCCAAGTGCTAAGATTACAGGTATGCACCTGTCTAGCAGCTACCATTTCTGTTACTCAGGTTTGCCCTTGTTGCAATCACTGTTAAAGGTTATGTTCATGAAAATATTCATCATCATTTCAGTACGATGAATCTATTATGATTCTACCAAAGATCTAGACTTAGATTGGCACCTAAATATTGATTCTTGACCAGAGGATCAGTGTCAAGGTTTGAGAGTTTGAAAAGCCCATAATTTATGCAAAGCTTCCTTTATATTTGCATATGTACATCATTTGTGGGAGAGGAACTGTTGCTATTATTAGTTGTGCAAACTGTCTTAGGTGGAGAGCAATTAAATTTTGTTTCTATTTTCTATAATTTTTATCTGAATTGACATTTATTTTAAATAAGTTTCTTAGACGCTATGAAATTGCTATCAATGGATTTGATTAGGTCTTCTTCCAATTTAGAGATCTTCCATGATCCAGATTGTACAAGAAAAATCTTCCTATGTTTAAGCTTACATCATAAAACATACTATTTTATTTTTTAAATTTTATTTTAAAAAGAAAAAATTAAAAATGATAAGAGCAAAGGCAAAAACAAAGCAACATAAAACAGTAAAAATGGTACAGACTTTCAAAATAAGAATAGGAAACTTAACAATGGTTGTTATATATTGGGAAATTTGTTGCTCAGACTATCAGACGTTGGCATCTAAAATTTATCAAACAATTGAATATTAACTTTTGCTTACAGTAAACTCTGAGTGTTCCCTTGTTCTTTTTATTTTTAAATTTATTATAGAGCATAAAAATAATAGATAAGCTGTTAGAAATGATATACATTAAAAAATAAAATGGAAAGTAACAGTGGTCATTATATTATACATTGCTGTCTTCATTGCAGTTACTCAGATTATAGGTATTAGCATATAAACTGTTCAAAGTAAAAATTTTAAACATTAACTACTACCTTCAAAAAATGATAGAAATTAGTAGTACAGCCATCTTAGCTATTCTGCATATATACTTATATGATTTTTCTCCTTTTTTGCCTTTCTTTTCTCCTTCCCTCAACTCAGTTATTTATTCCTCATGTTTAATTTCTTTCTGTGTTACTATATCTATTCACTTTTCAAATTTTATTTATTCTTGCTTATTATACACACTGTGGTAGTTAATGCATTGTGTCAGCTTGAGATGTCTGCAGCTTGGCTGGATCCCTTTGTCTATTCCATGCCCTGAGGCATGGGAGTCACTACATTAGGGAGAGCAGGGCACACCCCAGAGTGGTTCAACACAAAAGGGTTGAGGCTTGATAGATACCACAACTGCTGCTCCTTCTGCTGTTCTCTGCCACCATGAACTGCTGCCTTTTGCCCTGGAGCCAGCCAAGTATGGACAGAAGCCTCCACTAGCTGTGGCTCAATAGGCCTTTCATTCCTTCATTTTGAGTGTTGTATATGTGTCCCAGCGAAGAGTAAAAAATAACTGAGACAGAGTTTGGTACCAGACAACTGGGGTCATTACCGTGATTATACTGTACAATGTGGATTACCAGCTTTAGGGAATGGTTTATGAGAAGAGAAAGGAAAGGTTTGAAACAGTTGCCTACTGGTGAAGAGCTGCCTTTGGCTCTTCTGTATGGGAGATCCTGGTCAAAGCTCAGATGACCAGAATTCTGATAGACCAGGCTTGGGAGGTTTCTGTTGCAAAGGGTATATAAAAGACTATATTGCTTGTTGGATTGCAGATGATTTACGTTATGGCTTGGAAAAAAGCTTGCTTGCACTTTGTTCCCATCCAAAGACTTTGGCTAAGACAGAGATTAAGTGCAGTGGACTAGTTAATCTTGCCAAAGAAATATGAAGGCAGTCAAATGTTGAGGCAATGGCATGGCTTTTCTAGGGGCTTTTAGTCAGAAATATGTTGAGAGTCTAGAGGAAAGAGCCCAGCAGGGTAATTTAAAATGTGAATTTGACCAAAAAGGAAGTGCCAGGAAGGCTGTGGACTGCAGTGATAATGCTGAGATCTCCCTTGCCCAGGAGAAACAGGAGAGTAGAAAAGATATTCTGAGGGCACCACAAGAAGTGGCAGGTATTTACCCTTTGCAGCCTCAGAATCGCAAGGGTGAAGGACTTTGCCTTGAGGAAAAAGCTGCAGAGTCCCATGTTCCAGAATGGTGGTGGTGGCCACACCACATTCCACAATGGTGCCAGCATAGAGATTTTTTTCTGGGAACCAGGGTCAGAGTGCTCAGCAATGCAGGCACTCGACCCATACAGCCAAGAGAGAAGGAATCCTGGCTACTACTCCAGCTAGCAGCAGCCCATGGCACTATCCATATGGCACTGGTTTTAGACATTAGCAGAAGACAACAATTCTGAGGTTAGGGAAGGATTCCACCTAGATTTCAGAATGCCTGAGAGGCCAGGGAGCGTGCCCCTAAGAGGGCAGTGTATAAAGCTATAAGTGAGAAACCTATTCAGTGAAAACTTCAGAAGTTTAAAAATGCCAGGAATGTGGATTGTCTAAGGAGAACTGCAAGGAGAGAGCAAAGCCAGCCCTAGAGAAAAACCATAGGAGCTACTAACAGAAGTGCTGTAGGGGTGGAGCCATGTAAGGCTTTTGGAGCTCACAAGTCATTACATTGGATATTATGCATAGAACTATGGACTTACTGTTCGCCCTTCTAGATTTTGGACTTCTTTTGATTCCAATTGCTTGTGTCCTGCTGTGTGTACCTTTTGGAATAGCAGTGTTTATCTTGTGCCTTTGGATGTTGGAAATGTTTAGCTATTTAGTTGTAGAGGGGCTCACACCTAAGAGCTTACCTTAGATTTTAGAGACTTAGGACTTGGACTTTTCCGCATTGCTGAATCTGTTAGGACTTTGGAAACTCTTGTAGATAGACTGGAGTCCCTTTTGTACAAAAGGATGTGTGTGAGTCTTTGGGGGACCAGGAGCAAAATGTCATGATTCTAATGTAATAAAATGTTCAAATTGTAAAATGTTAATGAGCATGTCTAACCTGGAAACTAGTTTAGCAAAGTATATATGTAGTTGCCAAGTTGACAAGGGGTGGATTGTGGTAGTTGAATCATCGTGTCAACTTGAAATATGGGAATCCTGACTGGATCTACTTGTCTATTCCATGTAGGGAATAGTGGACCCCACCTGAGGGCAGGGAGGATGCACTCCAGAGTGACTCCACACAAAATGGATATATGAAGGAGTTGAGGAAGGCTTCTTCACACTGCTTCTTTGGAGAAGCCCCAATCTTTGTTGCACCACTTTATAGCTGTGCCACTTTGGAGAAGCTTGATTTCTGCAGTTGCAGATCTCTAAGATGGAGCTCCAATCTTTGCCTTCAGCATAGAAGGAAGGGAAAGAGGCTTGATAGACACCATAACTGCTGCTTCTTCCTTTGCTCTCTGATGTTCTCCACCACCTTGAACCGCTGCCTTCTGCATTGGAGCCAGCCGAGTATGGTCTGAAACCTCCACTGTGAATTAAATAAGCCTTTCTTTCCTTCATTTTGAGTGTTGGATATTTGTCCCAGCAATGAGTGAAAAGTAAGACACACACTTAATGCATTCCCTACCAAAATACCTCAGCATACCCAAAGATCTAGAGAAAATATTCCTGAAATTCATCTGGAACTAGTAAAGACATAGCATAGCAAAGACAATCCTGGCCAACAAAAGCAAGGCAGAGTTACTGTAATAGAATCAGTATGGTAATGTCAAAATAACAGACCTCAGGATCAATGGAACAGATTGAAAGATGTAGACCTAACTACAGACATACTCAGCTCCTTATCTTTGACAAAGGGAACAAACATATTCATTACAAAAAAAACAACAACAACACAAAAAAAAAACTTTAACAAGTGGTGCTGGAAAAACTGGCTTTCTACATGTCAAAAACTAAAATTAGATCCAGTTGTATCACCATCCACTAAAATAAAGTCAAAATGGGTTAAAAATCTAAACATTAAAACAGAAATGCTACACCTACTAGAAGAGAAAGTTGGTGAAGACATAGGGGTAGGCATAGAGTTCTTGAACAAAAAACAAATTGCATAGGAAATACTTCAAAGCATCAACAACTGAGATCTCATCTTATTGAAAAGTTTCTGCACATCAAGAGAAATCATCAACAGAGTGAAAAGACACCAAAGAAAATGGGAAACAGTCTTAACCAACAGTCGCTGAGATGAAGGACTTCTATCTAGAATGCATAAAGAACTAAAAAAAAAAATCAGTCCCCCAAAATTAAAAGACCAGATGCAAAAATAGGCATCTGAGATGTATGTATATTTCTCACAAGAAAAAATACAAATAGAAAATAAATACATTAAAGAACATTCCACAACATTGATCATTCAAGAAATACAAATTAAAACAGCACTGAAATCCTGTCTCACTCCAGAAAGAATGGCTATCATAAAGAAATCAATTAATAACAAATGCTGGAGAGGTTAAAGGGAAAAGGAACCCTTCTGCACTGTTACTGAGACTGTAGACTAATACAACCACTGTGAAAATGAGTGTAGATACTCCTAAAAAGCCAGGATTAGAAGCCCCATTCGGCACACCTATTCTTCTTCTGTGTACTTTTCTGAAAACATACCATAGTGATATATATATATATATATATATATATATATATATATATATATATATGTATGATAGCACAATTTATAGCTAAATCTTGGGAGCAACCCAAAAGTCCATCACCTGAGGAATGGAAAAGAAAATGCAACATTTTTCTACCATAAAATATTATTCAGCTCTAAAGAAAAAGCTTGATATTTTTATAGGTAAGTGGATGTAAATTAAGGCTATACTTGTAAATCTATGAGATCCACCTGTTTAAACATTGTATTGTCTGTCTGCTATTAAATAAGGAATAGTATTGTGGTTAAAGAAAATAACACAGTTTGTTTTTTATCTAGCTGGTTGGCTTAATTATGAAGTGCACAGGAACAATGAAGAGGCCATGTGGTAGTGTCTTCTCCCCAGCCTCTTCATTCCTCATTTTCCAGAGAGAATTTTTTAACACAAAGTTTCCTCAATATATAGTGCCAGGTACAAAGGGGACCCTAAGTAAGGGTCTGTGAACTGAATCATTCCTGTTTTGCTCATTTTTCTAGGTCTTATTTCTCATTTAATGATATATTTTGATTTTGAAGAATATCTCTAATCTCTTGATTACCAAAGAGTTTTTCAGAACACCTGCCTTAGCTTTCTGCATTTAATTTTGCTCTTAGTTACAGAGTTTCCCAAAC
Source organism: Myocastor coypus (assembly GCA_004027025.1). NCBI lineage: Eukaryota > Metazoa > Chordata > Mammalia > Rodentia > Myocastoridae > Myocastor > Myocastor coypus. The sequence continues at coordinate 55,317 of PVJA010005159.1, read as the reverse complement.
AAGGAGTCTAGAGAAAGAAGGTACAGAGTGAGGTCAAAGTATAGGATCCCTATACATATGAAAGTCACCTAGGATGACAGTGTGAAGTCAGGCCTGGGGATGGAGAGAAAAGTCAACCCAAATGGTGGGACAGGAGGAAGTAGTGGAAAGCCAACTTGGCCAACTGAAGACCATTAAAGGAAGAAACAGACAGTGCCAGTGTGGAACCAGCTCCCAGCTGGGAGGTGGTAGCCTAAGAAAAGTGAATTTGTCATGCTTCAGAGGATGGGGTTTCTGTGCTGTTACATCGATTGGAGAGAATCAGATTCACCAAATCAAGGGAGCAGAGAGAATGTGTGCAGATGTTCTTGAGTTTCTGAAACAGACTGCAGCCATTCTTGAGGGTAGTGAAGGAGAAATGCTTGGAAGCAATTGAGAGACCTGGAGCCTTTGTAGGATAAGGGGACACTCGGTGGGGAATAATGTGAGGACAGCTGGCCCTTGTTTCACCTTAACCCATGACTAAGGTTTAAAAGATGAGACAACTGGAAGAGGGAAGACTACTGCAAGGAAGTTCAAAATGTGCTCTACTACCGTGGAAGGTATTGGCCATGATCTTGCCTCAAGTCAAAGATTCCAGATCAGTGTTCTCCAGTGTGAAGTTTCAGAGTCTGCATATTTCTGTGTGGCAGCTCCTGTTCCCAGCTGGCAAGACCTTCATTAACTCAAGCTTCCAGCTACTGTGGAATTTACTTAGGTGGTTTTAAATATCGGTTTAAATACATTTTATAAATAATGGAAGTCGTTTTAAATTACATTGTAATAAAATATAAGAGCATATAAAGAAACATAACCAGCCAGGTTCAAATCTGTGCATTCTCTTTTTACTTCATTTATTCCAATCCATAAATAAAGATTAGCTTTCAATTGTACTTTAAATTTTCTTGCCAGAGATGCCTCTGGCAATGGTTCCAGCTAGCTCACAGCTCTAAATACAAAGACAGTGTCATACTCATCTTTGAATCCTCCCCACAGAGCTTAGCATAATGCTTTGCGCCTTGAGTCACCCAGAGTGCTATGCACATCATAAATATGTTTTTTTCTGTTGAAAATTACTGAAGAGTTAAAGGAAAATATTTCTACCCAGTAAACACACATCTGAAACGGAATGTCTGTTGCATTTCGGGCTTATGCTAAATGACACAAATTCAGAGATAGGTGAGACACATTTTCCACCTCTAGGATCTCAGAATGAATCAAAGCACACAGACCTGCAAAGAAATCATTACCTTCCCTGAAATCAGGGCCCTGACAAAACCTGCACTTGGCAAGAAAGCACCTCTGACAGTGGGTATTGTGCATGTCCTAAGGAGGAAGGCGACCCCCACCTATTAAGGTGCAGTAAGATGGTGGAGTGGGCATTGACCAGGCAAATAAGGTGTTCCAGACAGCTGTGTATCTTGATATTTGACAGGCATCTCCTCTGTGGAAGACAGCCTTCTAGACCTTGGAGATTTATCAGTGAGCACACAGATGAAAACCTTCTTGAACTGATGTTTTACCTGTTGATACTGAAACTAATGATATCTTTTTAATAGACCATCTCTTCCCCCAACTTCTCAAACAGTACAGTTTCAAGTGGAAGATATTTGTGTTAAAATGCATAGAGGTTTCTTCAGGCAATCAGAGTATTGTATATTCTGCTCTGATCATACCTACCTTTGCACGACCTTTGGCAACCCTTTATTGTGTTTTTGTATCTCTGATTGAAAAACCAACATTTTTCTAAAGGTCAGCCAGATAGCTCAGTGGACTAAAGTGCCTGCTTAGACAAAGGGCAGTGGTTGGGATTTGATCCCCAGCATGCCGTGCCAGCCCCACTGCCTGGGCTCACTGAGATGGCGATTGACACAGGGCATGGTGGCACACGCCTGTAATCCTAGTGCTTGGGAAGCCGAAAACAGGAGAGCACTATGAGACCAATCTATGTAGTGAGACCCTGTACACCCTATCCTGACTAGACTAACATTCTTCTGATCGCTACCTGCAATGAGAAACATATTAGTCTGCAGCTGCTCCGGAGCATTTCAGAACTCTGCAGCTGGTTTCAAGCAGTGTTGCCACAAATTGAATGTGATAGTATGGCCAGTTCCATATCACTCCTCCTCTCCCCCAGTACTGCCACCTGTGCCATGACTACTTATCCTCTGTCTCCACGTAGGTCATAAACAAGATTGCTTTTACTTCATCTTAGGTTGTTCGAGAAAAACCTTCCCTAAATTGCCTATTTTCAGTCAGTCTTATATGTTAGCAACATATAAAACCAACACTTTTCAGTAGAGGAGCTGGGTAGTGGCATAGAAAGATGAAGGGATGATGCCCAAGAGATCAGGGTGAGCACAAGGGACAAACAATGGATATAGAGGGGAGGAGGTACTCAGACTGGCACAAAAGAGTGAAGCATTGGGAAAGTGTGTTTTTAAGAAGACTTTGTGTATGCTTTATGCACAAAATAAGATGTTTTGTAAGTGATTCTCATAAAGGATTTCCCAGTGTGGATTTTTGGTTTCCTAATTGGGAAAAACTGCTTCATATAAACTAATTACACATACAAATCCTCTTCCCCCACTCCTTTCTTCTTTTCTTCTTCTTCTTTTCTTTTATTTATTTTAGGGAAAGGCCTACAGGGCCTCACTACTAAATTGGACTCATAGTGATCCGCCTGTTTACTGCCTCCCAAGAGGTGGGAATACAGGCAAGGGCCACCATGTCCAGTCTCAATTGCCGTCTCAGCATATCCTGAGGGCGGGGACAGTTCTCCTTCTTTTCTCCCTCCTCTCTTCTTTTCCTTTCCTAACACAGCTGTGAAATTGGTTTGTGTCTCCGTCATCTTCAGCAGCACATTTCCACAGTGAAGGTCATCTCACAGAGAAGGAGGGCCAGCAGGAAGTGGGGCTCTGCCTGAAGAGTGCAATGTCCATGCAACTGAAAGACTTCCTTCCACCAGGGTCCTTTTGTCTTTATTCTCTACTAGGGAAACCAGGGATTTACATATATAACCTTAAATGTATAAAGCATGTTTTCTATAACCAAGCTTGACTAAAACACATGTGAGCTAACAAAATGAAAGTGGTAACATTTGAAATTTTCTATATTTGTGCAATTATCCCAACTTCTTATTCTTTTTATAATAACCATACTTAGGTGATGATTTGTAGTTACAAACCAGGCCATTGGATCACCAAGTGTACTTTGACATATCATGATACTGTTAATTTCAGTCAATGCTATAGTTACATGGAAAAGCTAAATGAAAGAGAAGCAGACATTCATAGTACAGCATGATCTAGCGCAGACTCTTTGGGAGAAGCTGCATTGTCTCTATCTTCACCCTTTTAATAACAAACACTACCTCAGTCTACTGAGCACTAACAACTTTGATATACTTAATGACAGAAAACCAGGGGGAAATTAGCTCTAAGTGGCTAAGGAGTAATAATTTGATTATAAAAATAGTGATTATATATGTGTCAGCCATTTATTAAGTATATATGTGTATTACAACAAACAGAATCCTACCCCTCTCTTGTTTATAAATGCAACAGTTTTGACACATGGAATTAGGTTTAGTTAAAAACATTTTACAAATCTCTAAACTGTAAAATAGACACATAGACACACCCCACCTTAACCAATAAAATGTGCAAGAAATATACCTTTTTAAGAATTTTATTTTGAAAATACTGCTTGTTCTTTCAAATCTGAATTAGATCTCTGGGAAATCTTGATAATCAACTCTCTACTGGTTATTAGCAATGAGAAGAAATGGAAATTGCCATGAGAAAGATCATAGAAAAAATCTCAAAAGTAAAAAATTGAAGAATGGGAGGATAGTTAGTTTTGAGTACACTTTAATTCATACCATATATTTGTTCCTCGGAAGTTTTATGGAAATCAATATGCTAACAAAGTAAAGCAACAAAAATATATAATGAGAACCTGCTTCTCAAGGGAAGCTTTCACAGGAAACATTTGTACAACTAAGTACTCTTTACCGGTGGAGATCTATTTGTATGCTTTGTCATTCAGAGTTTACCTGTCTTGCTATTTCATGCCACTTCACTGGGAGCCATAGCATTGTATATTTGCAGTAGACTATATTTATCCTCCTGCTTACATTTTTACAGACAGTGTAGCAGGATAGAAAGTGTCTGTTCATCAGACAGAGCCCTTACATATCATGTGTTTCTTTTCTTTGACCAGAGGAATCTTCATTCTATTACTATATGTTCCTGCTGTTTGTATTTATTTTTATTAAACTTATGAAAGCCATCAACATTTCTTGGGCACAAATCAGATGAAGAAAAGATATGGCCAACCCTGACCATAAATAGGCTTTGGCTCCTGTGGTACTGCCTCCATATCACCCACAGCTGCAAGCTGTAAGCTCTTTGCTAGAAGTTGATTTGTAGTATATTTTGCAAAGCCCAGGACTGCTTAGAGTAATCCCAGTTTTAGCTGTGTGCCATAAGGTCATTCCTGTAGCTTAGAGTTGTGTGTGTCTGTGCATGTGTACACATGTGCATATTCACCTTAAGCCAAAGTTTTGTTCAAGTCACTTAAAGTTGATGCACTTACCCCACTTCTAAGATGACCCAGACACTAGTACATAAAGATTTTACTTGCATTGCAAGACAATCATTTTTACTCAAAATGTAAGTATTAGAGCACGTTGTCTAGAATAATAAAACACTTGAAAGTTTTTCATGTAAATAATTTTTCAGTGTTTTATAATATAGTATGTTTTCCATATGTTATTTGACTAAAATCAATAAGGAACACTACAAGGCAAATACAGTTAACATGTTTGCATTTGAATCTAAATGTTAGGAGGCAGAAGCCTTAATTAATCTATTTTTTTTATTTGAGCTTCTCTTTGATCTTGGACAAGACATGAATTTTTCCCCTTAATTTTTTCTACCATGATAACCAATCCTATGAAATTGAGTACATATGAAATTCTCTAAAATCTGTGACAGAATGGTAAGTTATATCCAAGACCCTTATTACAATTTATTTTTATCAGACAGCAAAAGGTTTCCTAAAATGTTACAGTCAGCATTTAAATCAGCCATTGCCAGATGTGGTGATGCCCTTACTGTTGAAGGGGCTGAGGCAGGAGAGACTGTTGAGTTTGAGGCCAGCCTGAGCTACATAGTGAGTTCAAGTCCATTCTGAACTTTATAATAAGACTGTGTTTCAAAACAAACAAAAAATTGTACCAGCAGTTATTTACCTTTGTGCACAGAAAGAACACTAAATGGAAAACTAAGAAGCCTGAGAAGTTGAGTGCTGTGTGAATAAATATAATCCCAGCTACTTGGGAGGCTGAGGCAGGAGAATCTCAGTTTGAGGCCAGCTTGGGCTGCTTAGCCAGACCCTGTTTCAAACTACAAAATAGAAAGTCTGGAAATGTATGTTGGTGGGAGAGTGCTTGCCTGGCCTGAGTGGAGTCCTGGGTGCAATCTCCAGCACCACCAGCAGCAAAAATGAGAAAAGCATCTTGGATTCTGGCTTTGACACTGTCATAATGTATAGCAGGATATAGTTAGCTAACCTTTCTGAGTCTTCATTTTTTTTTCCTAAAGTAAACATCCAAGACTATTTTACCAGTTCCTTTCTTTCTCAGTTTAATTAATATTGTGTAAGATTTTGTCTGCAGAACTCTGATCTACATTGGTTCCTCTAAAGCAGTATTTTGTTTTGTGTTTTGGTTTTTCAAATTTTCTTCACCAGAGTAGCAGAATTAAGAAGATGTTAACAATCCAGACTCAGTCTCACCCTAGTCTTACTGGATCAGAAACTCAGGGGTTGTCTGGGCCCAAAGATCCCTGTTTGTGTAGTGCTGTTCCATGCTGAATGAAGTTTGAGAATCACTGAAGCAGCAGATGAATAAGACAGTCCTTATTCTTAATCAGTTTGTGACTTAGTGGTTTTAAATCTACTGCAAAAAAAAAAAAAAAAACCAAATTATCTTACCTATTTTCAGATAAATGGATATGAAATCTAATGGTATTTGTGTATATAGCAAATCATAAGCATGCTGAAATGCTAACACTGAGACATTTAGGGAGAGTATCATAAAGTCAACTTAGAGATTTCCCATGGCAAGACTCACAGCATGAAGAACGTATATAGAGTGCTTTGAATAACCATGCCTGAGTACTGAAATGCATACTAATTTCATATATGTGCATATCAAATGCAGTTTGTTTTTACTGTAGTACAGATATTTTTGTTCTAAAAAGTAAAAACAAATATTCTGAAATTATGCCCAGAATTTTAATCTTAAAATTTACATTATGTTTATGTATGAGCACCAGGCAAATAACCTCTCATTCAAATCTTCTCTGTATAATGTTTCTATTACTCTCATTCTAAAATCCATGTGCAATTTCAAGAGAAACTTGTAGTTGACTTTTCAAAATGCAAATCTTGTTTGAAAATGCACCTGAGCTTTTGAAACATAACTGAATTGCAGTTAAAATTTTGTGGGAATTTTTTTGTGGGCAAATTTTGTTTTAAATGTGGCAAAAAATGTATGGGGGTGAGAAACCAAGGTCATATATTATCACCTGTAAGTCAGAAGGAGACCTTTATTGATAAATGATCTGTCTACTTTAGTTCTCATCTGAGAGATGAAAGATAGAACTATAAAACTGCTTTTAATTTTGTTCTGGATCGATAGCCAACCAGGGAAACATCATGTGAATTTGGGTAGCATTTTCTTCCAAAAATTTTTATCAAGAGGATTGTTAGTTTGGCGATCCATCAGTTAATGATGCTTCTTAATAAAGCATAGTCTTTCCTGTATGAAATCAGTGACCTTTACTACCTGTGAAGTATGAAATAATAGCCCATTGCCAACACCAACATCGCCCAGAGGAAGGGGCTCCCTGTGCCTGGCTCTGCTCTTGTGGTCTGAGAACCTTTGGAGTCGTTAGCACCGGTGCTAGCTAAATGTAAACACCTTTACTTCCAGCTGCTGCTAATTGGTTTGGGAATATTTATGTAAGTGTTGATTTTAAAGCTAAAAATAGTGTGATGATGTTTAAATTGAATGCATTTTAGTTGTCAGAAATGCTCCCAGGATCCTGAAAGTGTTGCTAAAAAGGTTCACTTGTTTAAAATTGTAGTAATTAAACTTGTCTGTTGTAAGAGCTACATATGATATGTTCCTCTCATCTGATCCATAAGGTAAAGGGCAAGCTTCCTAAAGGTCTCTGCCTGGTTAGCAAGGCATGAGCACCTTCTGAACTTTATTAGAAAATAAAAGATTGTAATGTGGGCAAGAGAAATGTGAAAAAATTTTGAGACAGTTTCATGCTTTGTATTCTTCATGGCTGCTCTTAGATCCCTATTTAAAGCTAGCATTAAAAATAGAAAGTATAATAATTTCATTAATAAAGTTAAATATAGAACTTCCCAACTGTTTTGCTTCTAGAGGCAAATGTGAAATTTGAAGTCACATAATTAATATTTCTCAAACCCAAAGTTGAACAAATATGGACACTGTTCAGCAGCAGTTGCTTATACCTTTAGTTCTTCACAATCAGAGTTATTTTTGCCCTTTCTATCCAGCTTTAAAATTCATGATTTTACAGGTTTTTTCCAGTTATTTAAATAGGCTATGAGAAAAAAATATCATTTTCATTTTTAGATATGTGTGATTTCGTGACTATTCATTTCATCGTGTAATTTAGTGAAGGGACATCTCAAGGACTCTTAAACTTCTTGTTGAGTATTTTGTAATTTTTGGAAAAAGTGACTTTTATGTACCATGTTAACAGCTATCTGACTCCCCCCTCAAGAATCAGGGATCAAACTCAGCATCTTACACTTGCCAGGCAGGCACTTGTGCCCCTGAGCTGTCTCCCCAAACCCTATGACTTTTTTTTATTTTAAAGAAATAAAAATTATGCAGAATTTCAAAACAAGCTGATAGGAAATTAAGAATGCTTATTATATTGCATATTTTTATCTTCAAGGTAGTGCTTCAGATGACCAGGCACAGACATGCAAAATTGATCAAATATTAGAAGCACTAACTGTTCATTTCAGTGAACTGATAGAAATTAGTAGTACAATTTTCCTAGGTATCTTGTGTATATGCACGTATCTTTTTTCCCCTTCCTTCTTTTCTCCTTTCCCGCTCCCAGTTGTTCTTTCCTTTTGACCAATTCTTTCCCATTCTCAATATCTATTGTACATTTTGAATCTCATTTTCCCTTTTAGTTTCTAATACTAGTGAGACAATATGATGCCTATACATGTAAGTCTTGATTTATTTCTCTTATGAGTATGGTATCTGCTTGCATTCATTTACCTGTAAAAGCCTCAAGTTTATCTTCTTTTATAGCTGAATAGTATTGCATTTTACAAAAATACCACATCCTTTTTATTCATTCCTCAGTTGATGGACATTTGGGTTGTTTCCAGCATCTAGCCATATATCTCAAAGTACAGTGTCACTGAAATTAATTTGAACTGGTCTTATGTTCTTGGAGTCCTCTACATATCTGTTTCCTTGACCCATCAAGTGAATCTGTGACTGCAGTATGTAAAAAATGATTTGGCAACTGAAAAACACTACTTGTTACCTGAGATGATAGGCTATAATTTTTAACCCTTTGTAAGAGTTATGACAAAGCAGTATTTTTGATACCAATTTTAATAATACAACTATTGCCTTGGACATGAGTATGCATATATGTGTTCTCTTCACGTTTGTAGTTTTTGGCATAATTGCTCCGAATGTGTAGTCAGTTCAGAGTTACACAAGAGCACATTGTCACATGGCATTGCACAATTGAAGATGACATTTCCAAATATTCAGAGCATCAATACCTGTTGCCATAAATGGAACCTTTACTTGCCATCTAATGGGAACTAGAAGAAAAACTCCCCTTAAACTTAGATAATGTTTATGTGGAACAGGAAGTTTTTTTTTATTTTCCTATATTGGTTAGGAGTCAACAAGAAAGTTTCACTTGGTGTCAGGTACAGTGAGATAAAAGTAAAGAACGAAATAAAGTATTAAACTTTTACAATAAGTATCTAAAACCAACCAACAGAATTACAAAGCCAAAAAGAATATTGGACTTAATTAACTGACATTATCAACTGTTCATTCTTTGTAAGAATTTATATAATGAGGGATAAAATGCAGGTTTTTATAGGTAAATGAATACAAAAGGAGACCATACTAATAAATAAAGTAAACCAGATACACATATGTAAACATCATATTGCCCCCCCTAGTGTGAGAAGGTGAAAGAGTAAATAAGATCTAAAATGTACAATAGAAGAATTTTTTGATTGTCCTGCTATAAATTCATATATGGTTAGATTTCTAAATTTCTGTGCAAAAATATGTAATTGTTTTTTTCACATTCTATAGGTATTTAAAGTTTAGAATATCAATGATGGTTGGAAAATGCCTGTTCCATGCTATGCCTAAGGCATTTGATATTCAGAAAGATAGTGATGTTAAGCTCAAGTGCTTTTGTTATAGGATAATAATATCATTAAGCTTCTCTTATGAATGGTTGATAACTTTAAGTTTGTAGACCAAAAAATTAGAGAAAAGGAAGGGCTGGAAGGATAGCCAGTATTTTGGTCCTGGTCCTTCAAGGTCAGTGAGGATACAGGACATAAGAGAGCCTGTACTGTAACGTCCTATAACTCAGGATGTTAATTTGGGATACTCAAGTGTCCCAAATTTTCTGTTCAGGAAGATTATGGGGCTACCGAGGACTGTGATTGGCAGTGTATAATGTGCCTAAGGAGAGTCACTCAGAGAGAAAATATTCTCTCAGGCTTTCACAGAGGACAGATTGGTCAAGCAATGGCCACGACTCATTCAGATTGCTGACAGTGACAAAAGGTCTATGAATCACTATACATGCTTTCAGGGTAAATCCTGAGGGGATTTGACTGACCTTCTCAGATACAAAAGTTGTACTTTTGTTATATAGGTCTTGCTTTATCTTGGTCTTAACCATCCAGTAGTAAAGTCTAACTATGAGGTATAAAAAGTAAAGCCACATTAATATGCTGAGCTGTAAGAGGCTCAAGTCCACAATTTTTAACATTCCTGGTTGTGCTGATAACCCTCTACTCTTATGGACTGTTAGACTACATTGGATTGTTTTGCTGAATTCATGCACCTGCAATATTTGAATGGCAATGGAACACCCATCTCTGACAAAACAAAACAAAAAATGGGGATATAAATGTAGAATCATTTTGTTTTGGAGAAACAGGATACATACATAGCTGCTTTCTCTTAGTTCAATGAGAAGAAAGATTTATACTAATAGTATTCAGACAGGATATCACTCTGCATCTTGTACTCTGAATAACTAGTATGAAGACAACATTCAATGTATTTATTATTGTAACTGTCCTACTAACCTTTTTTGAAACTGTGTCCTTGCTATTTCTTTTTCATTAAAATTAATTAAATAAATTAAAAAATAAAGTAAAATGGGCAATAGATATTGTATAATGGGAAGAAATTCTAAAAAATGAGAAACTGGTATGGGAGAATGGAGAAAAGAAAGAATGAAAAAATGCTACTATTGTTTGTACAATTAAATGCTATTATATTGTACTCTGAAGAACAACTTTAAAGATAACAATGTTCACTGTATTAATTATGTTTCCCCCATTTTGTTTTGAGATTTTGTTTTGATTTTTCCTCTCTAAATTAAGATATAGTTTCAGAGTGGTCTTTATCATAATTTCATTGGCCTTTTTGAAAAAAAATTATAAGCTGATTCTAAAATTAATATAGAAATATACTATAGAAATGTAATGAGACAATATTGAAAGGGGAAAAACACTTGGTGGTTTCCTAAACGAACATGGAGAATTCATCCATCCTGATTTCAAAGAAATGCAAAGTGAAAATAAACAAAACTGTATAGTGCTAACCTAAGGATACATATACCTGGGCTGGCAAAATAGCTCAGCGGTCTAAACCACCTGCTTAGGGAAGCTTAGGAAAATGTGCAGGGACCACAGCTTAATCACTGGCACCACGTTCCATGCCAGTCCTGCCCCAAGAATAGGCTGAGCTGACCACAAAAAAATACATATAGCAATGAAATATAATTGAGAGACCAAAAATAAATATTTTAAATTTCGGACCATTGGCTTTTTATATAGATACTGAAATAATTTAATGGAGAACAATATTTTCCATAAATGATTCAACAAACTATATATCCACATGAAGAGAATGAATTTGAATCCCTACTTTATTCCACATGTAGAAATTAACTAAAAATAATGACAAGCCTAAACTTGACAGCTAACATCATAAAACTCTCAAATCAAAGAAAACAAATTTATACAGCCTTGTACTGTGCAAATTTTTTAGATACACCACCAAAAATACAAGTAACAAAAACAAATAAGTTAGACCACATAATCAACAGTTTCATTTCTTTATGCAGACACTCAAGAGAATAGAAAACATGTTCACACATGTACTGGTATGCAAATGTTCATAGCAGCATTATTTGTAATAGACAAACAAATTAATGCAAATTCAGCTGGTGAATGGGAAAGCTGAGCATGGGTTATTATAGTTGAAATATTATTTATCTATAAAACATAATGAAACACGATGTATGCTACAACATAGATAAGAAAGAAACTTCTTGTTGGCTTTCTTATGGTTTAGATTAAAAATGTGCCCCAAATCTTACATATTTGAAGGGTGAATGGGGGATGTAATTTTCATCAGCACATGAGGCCATTTGACATCTAAAGTGGTGTTGGGAGGTGAGGCCTAACTGATCAACAGTCACGGGCACATGACCTGGAAAGTGTATCCCTACCCTTGATGTGAATATTTTCCAATCCTTGAATTTGAGGATAATTTATTATCCATCCTCAGCAAACTAATACAATGAATTCTAAATGTTATGTGCTTGATATATAGAGAATCAAACACGTTTTCTTATATAAGAGGTACCACAGAAAGTTAATGATTTGAGCATTAATGAGGCTATCATATGTCTCGACATACCTTATAATGACAAGTTCAAGACTTTTGTTACATTTTTCTGCTTAAGTGTTCTTTTAATCTGCCCAATCCCATGTCATGTTCTCTGCAGTAATTTTCTAGATTTCCGTAATAGCACAAATGTTTAAAAGCTTTCAAAGGCATTCATCTTTTAAGGTTTGTTACATTAATCTATGAAGTATTGTTTAACCTTACAAATTTTCTTCTCTTTGGGCCAATGAGATGGCTCAGCAGTCTAAAGTGCCTGCTTAGGCAAGCTTAGGCAACTGCAGAGACCACAGTTCAATTCATGGCACCAAATGCTGCTCCAACCTCACCCCCAGGGCAGGCTGAGCCAGCCATAATACAGAAAAAAAAGGAGAAGGAGAAGATTATCTGAAATAAAAATACAATAAATCTAGGATAAAAGTCTCATAAAACCACTTCTATGTGAAATGTTGTTCTTTGTCTAAACGCAAAGACAGTTTTCATACAAATCAGTATGCATATCAAAGTGCTTCCATGTAGCTGGGTCCTGTTTTCCTGAGACATGACCCTCACTAGTGTACACATTCTTAAGTTCTTATTCTCCTTTTCATTGAAATGATGCATTCAGGGTAATAAATGCTGCTTATAGGTCTGGGTTTTTTAATGTGTCTTTCTTCATGTGGTTTATTTCAGGGAAATCAGAATTAACAACTAATTGTGTTTTTCACTCTTCTTCTAAAGAGTGGGGATCCACAGAATCAGTCCCATGGTCTAGCAAAGAGCTAATATCTTCCATAAAGAAGGCATGCTGTCTAGAGCTCATCTCTTCCTCTGACTACTCTGGGTACCATCCAGTGGAAACTTAGCACTGTCCTATGTCACCAAATGACTATTCTCTTGATCCTCTTTCCTGTGGCTGAAGTATGTTATACTTAAGAGCCAGTTTCTTTCCTTTCGTAAAGTGCATCCTTAAAATCAAAGTCTCATGCTGAAGAACTTCGGCTTTCTTCTTCCAGAAATGTTCCTGTGCACGTTTGCCAGAAGTGACTTTGGCAGACCCCATTTTCTCATGGGTGCACTCTCTTTATATTTTAGTACTGTATCATCAGGGTACAAGCAAGTAGAGTGCACTGAAACATCTCTCGCCACCTGTCTGTCACTGAAGCCTTCACTCCCTTCTGTGCTCCTTTTCTGTGCTGGTTTAAAAGACAGTCCCAAAAGCCTAGGGCTCAGTAGCAGGAAGCTAAATGATGAATGCTGAAGCTCTTAACACATTGCCTTTTGTAAATGGGCCATTTGAACAATTCAGGAGCCAAATGGGAGAGAAAAGTACATTAAAATCACTGAAAAGATTAACACCTGTTTCCAGTCTTAAAAGAAATTGAAACATGTGTTCTATATCTAGAATAAAACCATTTACTCTCCCACATTGAGATATTTTATTCAAATCTTGAGTTCTGTATGTGCAGCACCCACATGCGTATGGGTTTGTTTCACTGCAGGATTCCACACAGAACGTGGAAGACACAGAAGTGATGAATGGTATACAGACGGAACTACTAACGTCGCCAAAAATGAAGGATACATTGAGGTAATTTCTTCATGCAAATAAGAATATTTCTCCTTATTTAATCTCAATCCTGTTTTATTTAACAGTTTTTTAACTAGTTTTATTTACTGGAAAGGCCAAGATAAGTATAACTGTAGCATGTAATGTATTCCAGTTGTAACATTAATTGCATAGTTGTTCTTTTTGTTCCATTATGAGAACTCACTGACAAACATGTACAAGGGCTCCTCAATCCTTCCAGTACTCTTCTTCCACTAGGATTTTTAATTACTTTCTCCTCTCTTTGAGCATCAGGTTAAAGTGAACACTTCTGCAGAGTTCATTGTGGTGGAATGTTTTACTTTGATTCTAGTTCCCTCAATACAGCTTTATATTGTTTGAATAATTTTGCCATACTTTACTTGATTCATACAAAATTAATCCAGTCTATCAGTCAGAATTTTTCATGGTATTAATGAAACTCATGATTTGAAGTCAGTGATGCCTATGTTTGTTAGTAGTGCTTTTTTTTTCCTTGTGCTAATGGTCGAATTCTAAACTCAAAGTACTTGCTACCCATTCAAATCCCAGCTGTGTTGCTTTTTGATATGTGAATTTATGCAAGTTCTTTGCCTCAATTTCTTCTCTGTAAAACATAAATATTATTAACATTCTCTTCAAAGGGTTTATACAAGACCAGTTATTATCCTGCTGTGTGTAAATTTCATTATTAATATAGATAAGGTACTTGGAACAGTGTTTGTGTCATAGGGAGGCCTATGTATTTGCTGCTATTGCTACCACTGTTGTTACTACCATTATTCCTGCTACAGGTTGACTATTCTGCACCTAAACTTCTAGGGATCAGAAATGCTTCAAATTTTCAACTTACTTTTAATTTGAGAACATCTGGGTAGACCTTCTAATGACACATATCCATTCAAAATATGAAATTCTCCAAAATCCTCAAATTTTTGACATTATAGCTGCACTGTAAGGGTTTTACAGTTTGGATATTTTAATAGTGTTGCTTATGTTATTTTTATTATTGTCATTATCATTTCTTTAAATTGCTTCAAATTTTGCAAACTGATAGTGATTTTGCATATGGTTATTTAGCATTAGCAGGTGGTGCTGCTGAACAAGGTGGTCATTCAGCTAATGCACTCTTTTCCTTGAGTCTGGTTACTAATAATTGCCAATCAATTGACATGAAATTCCCTTTAAAACTGGGCTATTATTTATCACACAGTTTCACTGTGTGTCCTCAAATTTGTGTCTTATGGTCATATAATCATAACTATATTTTTAGGCTGTTTCTCTGATTAATGAGCTGCCCAATATTAAAACCTTGATGATAAAAATCTCCAAAGCACTGTCTTTTGAGAAGTTGGATGATGGGCTGGCCTGATGGCTCAGCAGACTAACGCACCTGCTAAGGCAGAGTGCTGCCTGCAGGGCCGGCCCTGCCCTCAGGGTACTCTGAGTTTGGGATTGAGACTGGGTGTGGTGATGCACAGCTGTAACCCCAGCACTTGAGAGATGGAAACAGAAGAATCATTATGAGTTCAGTCTACATAGTGAGACCCTGAAGGCCCTTCCTAAATACAGAAAAAGAAAAAAAAAAAAAAAAAAGAAGTTGGGTAATGTTTTTCGAGGTAGTTGTAAGGGATGCAATACTCTATTCTACTTGGTTTTTAACATTGTTTCTCAAAAGTTAGCCTTTTGAAAAGCTTTCTAACATCTTGGATAAATGCTCCATGAGTATCTATCACAAACTGAGCACTTATTAGGTTTATGGTTGAAGGAAAAAATTAGAAAAACTTTTTCAGGGTACAAGGAATTATGAGAAATACAACAGAGTAATTTTTTTTTTAATTCCTAAACTATATGTATGTAAATATAATTTGAATATCAAAACAACTTCTTAAATTATTAGTTGTTAAGCAACTTCAAAACAAAAACAGAAGTACACTTTATTTCTATAAATCTAAAAACTTAAAGCTTATTTGTGCGTACCTTGAGAATCCTTGATTGTTTTTAGTCTCATGCCACACAAACAAGGCTTAAAATCACTGTGTTGTGAGTGCCACAAAACTGAGTTCGGCTTCCATCCAAATTCAGAATTTGGAATAAGTACAAATTCCTAGTCCTTGCAGACTCCTGGTCTTCACAGACTTAGGTTGTGCAAGGGCAAAAACGCCTTTGGAGTTTATCATGTCCAACTAACAGGAAAGCCTGAAGACTAAGGTTCTAGCAGAACCATTGCTTTGAACTGACATGAGATAAGGGAAAACAGGTAAATACAGACTATGACACTACCCCAGCTACATTACATGGCCAACATCTTTTTCAGGTGGTAACTTTTAGTACTGTCCCACACACATTGGCCTTACCATAGGACTTTGGGCATACTTCGTGCAGGTAGTATAGAAACGAACAAAATGATTTCCAGAGTTCATTCTGATATGTCATGAACTCATTTCTATACCCACAGGCATTGCCAGCACTTTCCTTGTCTTTCTTCAGACATAAGCTACTGTTTTTCTCTTGAATATCAATCCCTCCTTATTCTAATTGTTCCCATGTATTACTGCTAGATAAAACATCTAAAGCCTTCCTTAGTTCCCCTTGGGTTTAGCTAAGCCCTAGATTTGAACATGAACTGTGCTACCAACTACCTGTGCCAGTTTTAGACTAATTAACCTCTCTAAAATGTTTTCTTCTTAAGAAAAATGAGTGTCATGATTATATAGATTGAGAAGATTAAGGTATATTACAAGCAACTAACTTATCACAGTGCTAAATGAAAGGCTGGAGAAGTGTTAATTGTTACCATAATTATCAGTTATTATTAAATGTTCTGCATCTTATTGTAACTATTTCTTTTTTCAAATAAGACAATCTTTCAAAGAATTTCAACGTGTAATACAGGTCTTAGGATATCATTGGGATATACTGGGTCAGTGAATGAGTGAATGGTATAATAAATTGCTCCATAAATCATAACTTTGAACTCATCCATTATTAACAAAGTATCTTTATTTAAAAGAAAATAATTATATATAAAGAGATTTCTCTAAATAGTTGTCTAATAGGCCATGCCTGTAAATCACTATGTAATTTACTTGGATCTTAAAAAGACTGTGAAGAATGCGTTTATTGGGTATTTTTTCTAAAACTTACACTTTAAGCTTCTCTTCTAATAAGTAAATGTATGAAAGACCGTTCCCACCTCATAGTACCCCTCAACTCCTGCTTCCCAGGATAACCTGCTCCAGTTACAGGATAACCTCCAAGCTTAAAATTGCTGTCACAATTTGCCCAATCTTCTTTCCTGCCTATGACAGGTGCTCAGTCAGCAAATTATTTGCAGAGTTCATCTCAAGTTATCTTGATCCTGTCCTCGTGATCTCATGCTTTATTCTGTAATCATTGCTCAAGCCTGTGTTCCCTCAAAGGTAGAATACTGTAGTAATTCACTAACTCTTGTCTCAAGTGCCAATCTCTCGCTTCTCTTTCCTTTTCTGATTGGTCCCACATATAAGTGCCAGACAGCTGTCTAAATTGTAGCATTTATATCACTGTTGCTTAGTTATAGAACTTGTAATGACTATTTTCTACAAATTTAAGCATAACTTTCTAGGTTGGAATCTGATCACTAGAGTTTTTGACTCGAAGCTAATGGGTCAATCTGCCTTCTGTGCATACTACCTCTCTCCCTCTTCTTTGCTTCTTCCTTCTATTGCAGTGTGACATTCCACCTCTATATCCTCATGTCATCCTGGTTCGGTGTCTCAGTACAAACAACTTTTCTTCTGTGTGTGTCCTCTGTCCCCTACCCCTCATGTATTCTTTTCTGATGGAAAATCAGTTTGTCCTTCAAGTCCTTCATCAAATGCCACCACCTTAAGGAAGAGTTTCCTGATCCCAGCTGCATGTTGCAATCCTGTACCCTCTTCCTTCTGTACCTCTGCTTTGAAAATGTCATCCCTGTAGAACAAATACACCTTTACCTCACCCTGTTTCATATTTTGTCTATTTTTGTAATTCTTTTTTCTTTCCATTGCTAGAATACCCTTACTATCTCATTTTCTATACTTTTCACCCTTAGTCTGCCTTTCAGCATATCTTCTCACCATTGTACCAGCCTCCAAAGCCTAAGCAAATGCATTAGTCCCAGAACTGTACTGTGGGCATCTAGACCATAGCACCACTATCCCATTTTCACAACTGCATGAAGTCCTCATACAGATATATCCAAAGGTTAACCAAAAACATCATGAATGTTTGAATTTAAAAAAAATATGTTAGTAAAAGGCATATTGTCACCTCACTTTTAAATACTTCACCTCACTTTAGATGAGCATCTCATCATTCTTGCCACTTTCTGAAGCAATCTGGATGTCTTTTCATAAGTGTCTTTACAGATGTGCAAAAGGCACAGGAGTAGTTCTACTGAGTAACACCCACTGGAAGGCCATCTCGTGCAAACATCATGGTGTGCCCTACCTGCCTTACTCATCACATTTGGCACCACAAAACCTCTGTATTAAAGTAGTTGTATCTCGCTCTGTTTACTGGGTTTGCATCCCATAAGGCATGCAGATACAGAGATCTCTACAGAACTCTACAAAGCATGGAGATATTTCTCTTTTAGAATAAGTAAAAATCTGTGAATTTGTCTATGGGGCCTCCTTTTTCCCGTACTTTCTATCTTAAAACAAGTAATGGATGATATTTTATAAAGAACAATGTGAGACATTATTATAAATATTGTTATGTTTGTATTTATTAACAGATATAATCTTTTGTTAATGCTTGCAAATTGTAGTCAATACTTAAAGTCTTCTTTTTTTTCTGCAATAGTAACACTTTTGTGCTTGTAACCTAAGGGTTTCCACAAAAGTTTCTAATCAAAGAAATTTTTGGCTGTTGTGTGCAATGTCAAACAAAAATGTGATCTGGACTATTGAAAGGAAGAGTCATAGACAAGTTCTTTAAAACTTTATCCTCCTATTTTTAAACATGTTACATTGTAAAAAATATTAAGAGAACATAAAAATCAGGGTTAACATTTGACTAAAGAATAGGTTTCAGTATGAGCCATAGAGTTTATTATAGTCACAGGAGGAATCTTGTGTAACTATAAAGAAATATTTTATAAGTAGGAAAAAATAGGAATTCATAAAAGTTATCATGTATAAAAGTCATCCTTAAAATTCTTAAACTGAAATCTTGAAGTCTACACTAGAGTAAGTACTTCTATTTGAAAGCCTCTGTATAGTACATATATGTGTTATCTATTAGCCTGTGGACATTGGATACATGTATCAGGAAAGATCTGTGTTATAGTTTAGTTTCAGTGTGAAACTTCAAAAAAATATTTCAAAGGAAAAGATGTTTCAATGATAAATAAGATTTTAATCTGTATTTTTAAAGTAGTTAAAACAGTATCATAAACCTAGAAAGGGATCACTCTTGTGAAAATACACCATAAATTTCTTATTATATAAAAATTTTAGGGCCAGAGAGATAGTTCAGTGGACTGGGAGCCTGCTTATTCAAATGTAGGGACTTGGGTTCAATCCCCAGCACCACATGCTACATCAGCCCTACCCCCAGGTACGCTGAGCCATCCACCAAGAACGAGTGAAGTGGCACACACCTATAATCCCAGCACTGAGGAGGCTCAAAACAGGAGGATCACTATGAGTCTGAGCTGCATAGTGAGATCCTATGCCAAAAATTTATATGACATTTTTGTCTAGCAAGCATTACTTTTGTATGCCTCTCCATATACCTGTACATATAGTCATGTAAGTGTTCATGCATACAGGGGACAGTCATTTAATCTTGTATTATCACTTTCAGATTTGTTTCACTCTTAATTTCTATTCCAGGCTACTGACCTAACCTGTTTATGTCTGAATAAAAACCCATTTGATATTTATGATCAGATTGAAATTTTCCATCTTCCACAAATACTGGAAACTAATGTGCTCCTTTTCTCTGTTCTTAATGATAATAGGACTTCAAATAAAACATTTAAAATAAACCTAATCCATTGATGAGATTATATTTAATGTTTACCTTAGGTGCAGATAAAGTGTTTCATGCAGAGTGAATTCATCAGGCATTTTGTTTTCTTAAAGCTGTTCTCCACTTTCCAGCAAAGAACCAAAATTTCACAATTTTCAGTGTAGAACAGAAAAACATTTCTGGCAGTTATAGTTCTTAATTTGACATCTAGTTTCAGGTCATTTTCATGTAAATAGAAAACAAAAGAAACTTACAGTTTTGATAAAAGAGATGTTTACTTCAACTTTAACATTTTCCTCTGGCAATTTTATTTTGTCTTTCTGAAATTAAAGGAGCCAATAATTATTTACAGCTATTATTTTTCATTTGTACATAAACTTGTTAGTTTTTTTCTATATTACTCAAAATCACCCAATGCCATCTGTATTTCTGTCATATGCAATATCCATTGATGTTCCTAGCTTATCCTGCCCTTAATCTGTGCTAGGTTAGGCAGGTCAGACTTTCTATTTCTGTCTATAAAACATTTTCAACCTCTTTTCTACCTTTATAAAATAAATAAAATAGGAGGTGAAAATTTGGAATTGTTCCACTGAAATCAAATGATACAAGCTTAAGTTTTGATTCACATTGTTTTGAACATGTCCACATGTATTATCAACTCTGGCTTCACAGCTATTATAAACTGTAATTCTGTACTTTTTCTAACAAATAAGTATTCTCTTTCAATTTTCTTCTGTTCCAGAAAAAGAAAGGCCACCTACTTTCTACTTAATCATAAGTGTACTTACTTCCATGTATTTTCTGACTTCTAATTTTCAAGTAAATCTCATTGGAGAGTAATTTTATTTTCATGTACCTCTTTTTAAAATTTTTTTTATGCAGATTAAGTGGGAAGTTATTTTGTAGTTAGTCATTTCCACTTTTTCTTATAGAGGTTAAAATTAAAAATCAAATAATCATTCAAAGATTTTCTGTCTTAATTCTTCTAATCCTACCCACAAGGTGAGCAGTTCTTTGACTTGCTCTCTGCTCTTGCCACCACCATAGTTCTGTGCTCCTGAGAGAGCAGTGACAGGGTAAGGTGGGCTATTCACATGCCTCATGCTTTTTTTTTTTTTTAACAGAGACTCATCTGTGCTTTTGTTTTTTGTTTTTTTGTTTTTTTTCTGCCCCAGTGATATGACCAGAACAGTGGAGATTTCAGGAGAAGGAGGCCCCTTAGGAATACATGTAGTGCCCTTCTTTTCATCTCTAAGTGGAAGGTAAGATGTTTTTCTTGTTTTAGAAGTTCAAGTAGTGCAAACCTCAATGAGTTTGGCTCTTCAATCATTTTTTTCAGAAGACAATTAAGTGTGAATTCCTATTACTCAGATAGACACTATAAGAAACACCTTGGCTTTCTATGTTTGGATCAAAATAAAATACACTTCTCACATGCAATGAAAAATATTTGACACAATTCTCTGCTTGCAATTATGTTACTTTCCTAAGATTTTCTTGATAACATAGTAAACAGCATTGTTGACAAAGATTTTACCCTATTGTTAGGCAAGTGTCTTAACTCAATTTTAATGTTACAAAATGCATGTCAGTAAATGAAGATAATTCTAGATTTATAATTCCTCATATTCCTTAATATACTGTATGTAGAACTAAGAGCAATGAACATTCAGTATTCTAGTAGCTATATAAGGAGCTACATAGTTAAATATTGAAATATAAACTGATAGGTAGGTAGGTAGGTAGGTAGGTAGGTAGTCAGCGGTTCTCAGCCTGTGGGTTGCAGCCCCAATGGGGGTCGAATGACCAAAACACAGGGGTTGTCTAAAGCCATTCTGAATCATAACTGTAGCAAAATTACAGTTTTAAAGTAGCCACCAAAATTATTGTTTGGTTTGGGGTCATCACAACATGAGGAACTATATTTCAGGGTCATGGCATTAGAACGGTTGAGAACCACTGGATTAGATAGATAGATAGATAGATAGATAGATAGATAGATAGATAGATAGATAGATAAAAAAAATGTAGCATGCTAGGGTTTTTTTCTAAAGTCAATTTAGGCTGTTGAAAATAAATTTCCATCTTTTAGAATGTTAGAGGCTTTACATTTGTAAATCCACACTGGCTTGTAGGTATGTGCCACCATCCCTGGCTAAAATGACTCCCATTAGCAATAGATTGCTATTGACAGGGTTTTCAGAAACTTAAACAAAAATCAGTCTCTCCTTTACATGACCTGACTTTAATTAATTTGCCAAATTTATTAAATGTTGCACTGAAGAAACAGAATGCTTTTCTTATAGTTGAAGATATCAAAAATTAGGAAATTCTGTTGTTTCCCAGTGTCACACAAAGCCCAAACCTTCTGATTTATCTGCATTCCCTTGCTCTTCCTAGAATCAAAGGTTTTTCCACAGGTTGAGTCACGTTAATTTCCTTGTTCTGGATATTTATTCAGTTCAGTCTGCTGTATAACAGGAACAGATTTTCTACTGTCCTTTTGGTTAGCACCATGTGCAGTGATAGCTATTTGCTACCTGTAATTGCAAAGTCATCACCTTTTTGCTTTTGGCAAATAGCATCTGATGACAGAATCTAGCTGGAATGAACATTCCCTAAAAAGAAATGAAATGAGAAGCTAGAGCCTCGCATTGTCTGTTTTCCTGTGTGTGGTAAAAACCACATTTATAAGTGTGGGCTGAGGCACAGGACAAGCCGAGGTTGTTTTTGATAACAGGGTGAGTATTTCCTCACTTGTCCTAAGAAATTCTAATGTCTTTTGGCAGGAATGTACTGAAAAAGCTTTGTGAAATACCAGAGGGCTTAAATTACCAGGCCCTTTAGTTCAATGAAGCTGGAATAGAACACGAGATCGTCCCAATTTCCAAAGATGAAAAAATGTACAATGTGACAGTTACTATATTTCATTTTCAATAGTTTGGACATTAACTTGGCCCTATTGATGAGAAATCACCTTCTCTTGTTTCATGGGGAAACATGCTGGAATTTATTGACTTCTTCCCTTCTCTTTTCTGATTTTCATTCCTAACATAAGCTTGGTAGAATATTAGAATTATTGGACTGAATTCACAATAATTTAATTAATCTCTATTCTTTTTAAATAATTTTCAGCAAATCCCCTAAATTTTTCTCTTATGAATACCTACTTCACATCAAGGATATGGGAAGTAAATGACATTAAAAATGTCACAGCTCCCTGTAAAACCCATAGTGCATGAATGTATAAAATGTTGTTATTACTATTACTTGTGTTAAAACAAAAAAGCCTGATTCAGAAAGTAAGTTTTTAGTTCATGGTCAACTGTTTGGTAACTTGCAGAAATAGTTCTATTTATTTATTTTTTGGCTATTCATTAGTATTATAGAAAGGAAATTTAATTAAAAAACATTAAAAATAATATGGAAGTGGAGACATGAGCCAATAAAAGTAATGAATACAGGCTGAAACAGCACACTTAACTCAATCCATGTGTATAGGTGCAACTGCCTGGGTAGCGTGTCAAGCAAGTGTCTGACTTCAGAGTGCCATATGGTTTCACTGGGGCAGGGTGCGGGGAGCTTAGCTAAGGTCATAGTAGTGGACTTAGCTCTTAATTTCCTTCCATTTATTGCTTTGTGTTATTATTTTAAATTAGAATTTGCATTTAATTCTTAATTTTTAAGACTACTGTAATTGGCTTTGCCTCCAATGTGTTTTTTTCTTGTAGAAAAATACTGTCACACCTGTTGTTGAATAAGAAACTTAATCTAAGTCAGAACATGCTAAGAAAAATATAATGGCTGCCATAATAGATAAAGTCTCCAGGAATCCATTATACACCATATCACACGGGTAATGAACGTACTTAGGGTCAGTGCCCTTTCCATTGAAAACAAGACAAAACACTAAGTCCTCAAAAGTTAAATACAATTCATCATTTAACAAATATCACTGATAATTTTTAGAGTTAAAAACATGAAATACGTTTTTTTCAATAAAGGTGACATGCAATGCCTCAGTTTAATTCCATCAATGCCTCGGTTTTCAATCCATGCAATTTCATTCCAGCCAAACACAAGAGAGAAAAAGGTTGTATACAGGAAGAGGGATATAGTGCTTGGGAAGAAATCTTTATAGAGAAACACTGAGCTGGTAGAAGACACTGGCCTGAGATCCAGTGGGAGGGCAGCAAATAGGCAGGGAGAAATTACTGGTGCCTAAGTGATTGTTAGATGAGGAAGAAGCAATTGTTATTCTTATTCTACAAGCTGTGAATTTCGTTGTCTTTTATCACTGCTCATTAATGCAAATTAACTGGCTAGTCTTGGCCTATAATTCCTCCAAAGCATTAATCTGAATCCTGTGAGTTTTGGTCCCCATGAGATAGCTGCCACAGCCCACGGATCAGGGGCAACAAAGATAGCACATAATTAGATGGTATTTTCCAAGCTTCTCATAGTGAGCTGGAAGACATCATTCAAAAGGGAATCCACCTCATCTATGGAACAGAGAGGAGAGGAGTGGTTTGTTGCCCAGGACCAAACTAATGAAATCAGTCAGTTTTAAATTTTACCAAAATTACCTCTGACACATGAGTTTTACAGTTGGGCTTGTTCTGTCAATAAATTTTTCATGGAAAGTTAGGTTACTCAGATCAGAAAGGTTCACATAGCATACTCCAACTATAATATGCTAGCTAAATTGCAACCCACTGGCCTAAAAGAATTAATTCATCTCCCAAAATGTGAAATTAAATCCTAGAGAGTAACATTGCATGACTGATGATGTACTGGATTAAATTAAAGGAAGACTTGAATGCTTGTTAGAAAAATATCACTTACGTAAACTAGTTTATAACCACATAAGAGCCTCCTAATGGATTGTGTTGTTGTGAATCTGCCATCACAAAAATCCAAGATGTGAACTATTAAAGCATTGCCTAATTTAGAGGGAAAAATACACTTTTGATCTGTTTCTTCTTTTTTACACATGAAGCAGCTTCATTTTTCACATCATGTTAGGGGAGTGAAGTAACACAGAGGATGTTTGATTAATGTACAAATCTGTTAGAACTAGAAAATGAGGCCCAAGACTGTGCCCCACACCAGTCCTGTGGCCCCGACCCTTCCTTCATTCAGTGGCATGACTTGCTCTGCTCTTCTGAAGGACCATATTGTATTTTTTCATTTAATATTTTTGGAGCAGAAGCTTAAATATCACCATGTGTGCTTTGCCTTTGACGTCTGACAATGCCCTGGACTCATTAAATGAACCGAGCTCTGCAGGCAGAAGCTCCAGTCCACAGCTACTCCACAAGGAAGGGCACTTTCTCCTCGACCTTCATTATGGCCTGCCCTTTTCCCATGGCTGAACCTATTATTCGTGCATAAAATGTGCTCATATTTTATTTAGATTTGAAATTTGATGCAAAGGGACTGCGTAATAGCTCATGAGGCTCCTTGACAAAAGAGCAGTTAAGCAGAAGAATAGAGGATAGGGATGGGGCTAGCAGCTTCTCCACACCCAGTGCACCCCTCTTGGAGGATATATGTATCTTCCTCACTCTGAGAAGCAGATAAAATCTTCAAATAAGAAATAGCTAAATAGATAAATTTCCTTTCTTGTCACTACTGGCTTAGTTGTTACTACTTAGGGAACAGGCTTTTGCGTACAAACACACAAGTACATGTACAGTCAGCACCCCACATACCGATGTTCCTTATCCATAGCATATTCAACAATCCATGGGTTGAAAACATTTGGAAAAAACAGTGACCTCTACATTGAATGTACGTAAAGTTTTTCTTGTTATTACCCAAGCAGTCCAGAGCAACTGCTATCTATATAGCACTCATTGTGTTAGCTATTACAATCCAAGATGATTTAAAGTGTATAGAAAGATGCAAATTCTATGTCATTTTGTAAAAAACTTGAGTATCCACACACAGATTTTGATACATAAGATTTTAGAACCAGTCATCCATTAATATCAAGGGGTGACCATATATAAAAATAGTATGTGTTGTGTGTCTGTGTATATGTGCTTATGTCTGTGTGTCTCTGTGTGTATGTGTGACTTGAGATGAAATTGAGGGTCACTCAGTGAAAGCCACAGTTCTTTTTTATTTTGAGATAGTGTCTCACTATATCACTGTGTTCTCAGGCTGGATTTGAACTTGTGATCCTCCATCTACAGCCTCCCAGAAGGTAGGGACTAAAGTTGTGTACCATCACTCCTGGCTTCAAGTATCATTCCTATGGCTGTAGGTTTCCTTTCCCTTTCTTTTCATTTTTCCAGCCCCTTCCTCTCCTAACTCTGAGCAAAAGGGTCTTCTTTCTGAATCCATGTCTTTCTTGCTGAAATTCAGACAAGTCAGCAGGACACAGAGGTGGGGTGTACATGCTCCCTGCAGCTCTTAAATCTTCTGAGCCCTTGCCGGGCGTGGTGGCACACACCTGTAATCCCAGCACTCGGGAGGCTGAGGCAGGAGAATCGGTGCGAGTTCGAGACCAGCCTGGGCTACAAAAGTGAGCTCAAGGCCAGCCTGAGCTGCATAGTGAGACCCTGTCTCAAAAAAGACAAAAAAAAAAAAAAAAATCTTCTGAGCCCCTGCTTTGCAGTATTTCCAGTTTTTGAACTTAAACTGCACACTAACCCTGTACTGACCATTTTACCTGATCCTGGTCCTACAACTTTGCCTTACACACCTTAGTCCTGAGAACCGAACAGCTGATTCAGGAGCACCAATGGGTGGGAGTAGGCTTCCTTCTGACCAGCAGAGCCTCACATGCTTATTTACCTCTTAAAACGCAAAGGAAACTGCCCCTCACGCTGCCTTCTTGGCATAATCTGGCTTGCTTGTTCCTTCCAGTAAACTTCAGTGTTCTTCCTTGAGTCTGAGGTCCCTGATACCACGGAACTGTACTGGCCTATGTGAAGTCTGTGGCCAGCATGAGAAACGGGCTCACAGAAAATGTCCTCAGGGTTAGTGCTTCCAAATATTTATCTTGAAGGGCTTTTTCTCATTGGTGAGTGTGTGTGTGTGTGTGTGTGTGTGTGTGTGTGTGTGTGTGTGTCTATGTGTGTATGTCTGTGTGTGTCTATGTGTGTGTTTGACCAAGGATTTCAATCAAAAACAGTTGTT
The DNA here is from genome assembly GCA_004027025.1 of Myocastor coypus. Lineage (NCBI taxonomy): Eukaryota > Metazoa > Chordata > Mammalia > Rodentia > Myocastoridae > Myocastor > Myocastor coypus. Next base: position 28,531 of record PVJA010005159.1, on the reverse strand, counting down.
TGAGTAGAAGGCATAATTTATTTTGTAAGTAGAAATCAATACTTATTTCTGAATAGTAGCAAGTAGAGAAATGATTAGCATATTGTTATACAATAATTATATTTCAGCCTAAATTCTGCATTTAGGATCCTAGGACTCTTCATCCGAGGCATTGAAGAAAACAGCAGGTGCAAGCAGGAGGGACTCTTTCAGGAAAATGAATGCATTGTAAAAATCAACAATGTGGATCTTGTAGATAAAACTTTTGCTCAGTAAGCATTTTTTCATTGTTTTATTTACTTTATTGATTCCTAGAATGGTTGTAATCATTACTGCACTCATTATGATAAAAATTATAAGGAGAATTTCTGGGCAGTTCCCTTTAAATGACCCCAGACATCCACTTTCAAATGCATTTTATATTCAAACATAGTCAAAGGTGGCTCGCACATGTCTCCAACATAGCTAGAATGTTAAACCTTCGTGTGCAGCCAACTTCCTGCCTGGTTGTCTTGCTGGGTTATCTATGAAGAGGCTTGTTTTTCTTGGGCTATGGGTCATTTAACTGGTATTTAATGGCTCTTTTCACACACTATTAGTTCACCTTATTAATTAACTTATTTGATGTCAACAATCTTCCCTGAACCAAATAGTCTATGATAGATCCCTGTAAGGACAGTGAATGTAAGCACATAAAAAATTAAAATGCTCTCCCCCATGAGGTCATGTCTTTTATTGTGAAAATGTTAGAAGAATAACTTTCTGTATGCAAGAATTACAATATGTAGCATTGTGATATGTCTTTTTGTGCATTTGTTTGTTTTACTTTTATGTATTTTGTATGGGGTCTCACCATGCAGCTCAGACTTGTAGTGATTCTCCTGTTTCAGCCTTCCCAATGCTAGAATTACCAATGTGTGCCACCACACCTGGTCTTGGTAGCCAGCTTGGCACCCCCGAGGAAGAGCCAGTGCAGCATGTGGTACTGGGGATCAAACCCAGATCTTTATACTTGCCCAAGCAGGCACTTAGATTGTTGAGCTATCTCTGTGGACCCAATGTGTCTACATGTTTTAATATGATTTCGGATTGTGTTGTCATTCCAAATTAGGGGAATAAGTACCAATACTGCTTATGAATATTCAGTGTCATCCCTGCTTCTGATCCAAAGTGTTCCTGATACATCTGCTGTTTGAGTGTAGTTGTCAATATTCTATGTGTGAAGAAAGGAGTACAGTCCGGATAGAAGGAAAATAGGTACAGGCTGATTACATGTGGAAAGAAAGCAAGTCTTTTTTTTTTTTTTTTTTTTTTTGGCTTTTTGAGACAGGGTCTCACTGCATGCAGTTCAGGCTGGCCTTGAGCTCACTTTTGTGGCCCAGGCTGGCCTCGAACTCACAGCGATCCTCCTGCCTCAGCCTCCCAAGCACTGGGATTACAGGCCTGTGCCACCATGCCTGGCAAATTTTTATTTTTTATTTTTTTTTGGGAGGGGGGGCTGGGGTTTGAACTCATGGTGTTGCACTTGCCAGGCAGGCACTTGAAAGCAAGTCTTAAATGAATCTATTTTGTTAAATAATAACAACCAAAATTAAAATAATTATTAAAAACTATATTATGTGTTACATATTTTTTAACCAGGATTTAAGAGATATGGAAGGTAGACATCATCCCTATGTCATAAGAGTGAAAATTGAGGGTACAGTAACTTAGTATGGAGTAGACACTAATGGACAGCTTTAAAAAAATAACGTAACCTATAAATAATGTAAACAAAAACAGCCAATAATTTTTCCAGTTAAAATTAAGTTTTATGTGTGACAACAGAGGCCTGTAATACTAGCCCTTGGGAAGCTGAGCCAGGAGAATCGCTGTGAGTTCGAGACCAGCATGGATTGCATAGGGAGGTCAAGGCCAAACCTTGTCTGAATCAAATAAAACAAAAAAGCAAAAAACAAAATTTAGTTTTTCTTTTCATATATTTTCAGGAATTATTCCTGGTTAGATTTTTGGATTTAAAATCTGTGGCCCTGATAAATTATTTATTATCTCTGAGCTTCAGTTGGAGTTTACAAAATGAAAGCTAAGTACATTTACCTTGTGTGGCTAAGAGAGTACATGCGAGTTACATGTGGTCATCATCCGTGGATAGCCCAGTGCAGGAGCACCTAGACAACAGGTAGTAGGGAGTAACTGGTATTTAATGAGCACTGTCACTCTGGCAGTGATGTTAACAATGTCTCCTGGGTTTACATTGCCATGTTCTTCTTATTGCTGCCATGAAAGGTCCCCTGCAAGCCTGCTTTCTAACACCGTATCACTGTGCTTTTGTTCAAGGGCCCAAGATATCTTTCGCCAGGCAATGAAATCCCCAAATGTGCTCCTCCATGTGCTTTCACCACCCAACCGTGACCAGTATGAAAAGTCAGTCATTGGACCTCTTAACATTTTTGGTAACAATGATAGTGTTTTGAGAACAAAGGTGCCACCTCCTGTCCATGGAAAATTGGGACTGAAGACAGTAAATCTCCCAGGAACAAACAGTCCTGAAACAGATCCATCAACTTCCTTGCAACAAAGCAAGAGCCCCAGAGTACCGAGAGTAGGAAGAAAGCCTTCCTCTCCCTCACTCTCCCCTCTCATGGGGCTTGGCAGCAAGAAAAATGCAAAGAAAATTAAAATTGACCTAAAGAAAGGTAATTATTAAATTATGCTTAATGGCATTCTATTATTGTAACATGTAAAACTGCTTAAGAGAAATGCATTAAAGCTAATTTAGTTAATTCTCCCTTCATTTAATTGTATCAAAGAATGGATGCAAGTGTATACTTAGATGACTTAAATTTCTTAAAATTGTAGTACTTTCTTCTTTTCTCTTGCAGTGTATAGATTATTTTAAACAAGAAAACAATAAAAACATGTTGAGGAGTGCAAAAAATCATTGCAAACTTGATAGAAGCAGAACAATATTGTGTTATAACTTAATATTAAATAAACACTACAATTCAGTTGTCCCAGTTCTCAGTGCAATTAGTGATTTTTGCAAAGATCCTTCAGATTCTAGTATATGCCTTCTGGTTCTCTAGGATATCTTTTTTAATCAGTGGAAGTTTACTCTTAGAAAGCAAATATATTCACTGTTGGCCTTTTGGCTAAAATCAACTGTAGAAAGCAAATATATAATTGTTGATTTCAATGATCCAATATTACATTTGTCTGCATGTATACTCTTTTTCTTTTCATCTTTTTCAAATTTTCTATCCATTTCAAATGTAGATATATGAGACTAGATCATATATGCATACTTATGTAGTATTAAAACACACACACACACTTTTATGTTTTTGCTCATTTTGTAACCTCTGTCATCACTGTTGCAACATTTTTAAGATCCCTCACTTCTCAAGACAATTAAAAAAAAACAAGATCTTATAGGTTCTTGATATAATTAATAGAGAATTTCATGGTCAAAAGGTAATTTTAGAATTTCAATTAAGGTATTTTTAAAAATAAATAGCAAATCTTTTTAACTGTTCTAAAAAACTATTCTGAAAAGATTTTCTGGTCAAAACTTCATTTACTTTTAAAAATACTATACTGGGAATAAAATTTCTTAGATAAGAAATATTCCAGTGTGCTTATAAATTTGGGTTTTTATTGTTATATTTTTATACCCAAGTGTACATAAATCACAAAGCTTAGTTTTTGACGACAGAAAGAAAAATCAGTCACAGAGCCACTGTAAAGTAAAAATCTATCAGAACATCTTGCACAAGAAAATAAAGAATATGACATCACAGTTTTATTTTGAAAAGATTAATCTGAAAGCAAAAATAAAAACTGAGGAAAGACCAATAAAGAGTTAGTAAATAGTACATCACCTCTGTCTAAATGAGAAAATATATATTCCTTAATAGATGAATGGTTATAGGAGAAATTATAGTTACACTATTGCTCAGGTTTTCAGCCAGGGAAACATGCATAATGGGAATGCCATTGATTTAAATTAGAACTTAAATTGGACAAGGATATTTGAAAAGGCCATGATCTGGATTGGAGAAGGAGTATGTGGTGAAATTAGAAATGCCAATACTCACATCTTGAAACTGGCATTAGGAAACAAGATTGAGAGCAAAGAGATCTAGCATATGCTGCAGAGATTACTTTAGAGCCAGGACTAAGCAAGGTAAAAAATCTGGTGAACAAATTGGTCTAAAAGAAGGGTTTGGGGAATGTCTGTATTTATACGGGAGGACAATGGTATGAATTAGTGACAAACATGAATGATTAGACAAGCAGAAAAACAATCAGAAAATAAAAACACTAAAACATATAGGTAATTTCAGAAAATGATTGGTGGGACGTGCCAACACTAGATAAGAAGCAAAGATAAAGGATAAGAATAACTACTGCATATGATCATGGCTACGTGTTAGCCAGCATTTCATTAGAGTAAGAGCAAGCTTGCAGTTCATCTTAAAAAGAGGAAGTATGTTGTACCTCACAAGTATGGGATCCGTGATTATTGGCTGGTGGCTGAGGGACCTGTAGTGAGATGGCTCATCATGGTAGCAATGTGGGAACTGTAGGCATCCTACTGTGTGGCAACCGGGATGCAAAGAGGAAGGGAAGGCACCAGGGTCTCCATGCCCTTATCTAGCGGGTGTCAGAGACCCTTCCACTCTACTGGCCCCACCCCTACAGGCTCCTCCACCTAACAGGAGTGCCCAAGGCTGGGGCCCAAACCTTCCACACATGGGCCTATGGGAAACACTTACCCAAACCATAGCAGTAGGTGGCTAGTGATCAAAGACTAAAGAAGCACTAGGACTAAAGCAAAGCTTATTTGAGGTAACAATCTGAGCATACATTTAGGCAGAGGGAAAAATACACTGGATGGGAGAAACTAGAGATGCAACAGAACAGACAGAAGCAGCTGACAGGACAACAATGTAGCAGTTCCATGTCAGGACACAGGCAGAGGGGTCAGCTACGCACTGGCCAGCACATCAAGAGACTGGTCACTTCACACAGCCTTTTGTTTCTCAGGAAAGTTTGGAGGCAGGTTAGGGTTTACAGAGAACCAGTCTCCTGGGTACATGTGGAATAAGCACACTTCTTCCACAACTAGAATAAATAAAAGTGTTACATGTGTACATCTGAAAGCACTTTGACACAAATTTGGTCTGATAGGAACTACAGCCTTTTTTTTGAAACCCAAACAACTGAAGCATATTTAAATATACAATACAACAAATTTTTACTTGTTTGACAGCACTCTAAACTAGGTCATTTTTATTATAATACTGAATATGATATTCCACATTCTGGTGACTATGCCTTTTCTGGTCCTATGTTCTAGGTCCTGAAGGACTTGGTTTCACTGTGGTTACCAGAGATTCTTCCATTCACGGTCCAGGCCCAATTTTTGTAAAAAACATTTTACCAAAGGGAGCAGCAATAAGAGATGGCCGCCTACAGTCAGGTGACAGAATTTTGGAGGTAATAACTGCAACTCATATCCTCAATAAAATATTTCTTGGGAAACAAATCAATGTATGAACATATATAGCTGTCTGTTGGTGTCCCTGGGATCCTGGACAATACTGAAATCTGTAAATACTCCTGGTTTATGGTACTGCCATATATCCTAGACACATCTTATATACTTAAAATCATTCCTAGATTATTTACAATACCTAATACAAAGTAAGTGCTAGGTAAATAGTTGTGATGTTGTATTATTTACAGAAAAATTACAAAAACGATCTGTTTATATTCAATAGAGGTATACCTGTTTTCAAAGATTTATATCTGATGATGGTTTGATCCATATATACTAAGCACATGGATATAGAGGACTAACTATACATTATTATTTTATTTTGAATATAATAGATATTGAAAATTATTACTTGTAGGCAAGATAAAAGCTTTAATTATAACACTAATTAATGAGCAGCCTAACTTTGTAAACCCCAGTGAGCCCAGTGATAGGGGGCCAAGTAATACTGAAAACTTTGTTTGCTTGAACCTTTCAGACCCCTGGGGATTTTGAATTGACTCCAGAAATTCATCATGCATTGAGTTTGGGCTAGAATTTCAAAGTCACAACCAAGCCATGACAGTAGTGGGTTAATTGTCTCAGTTGGACCCTTGTGTGTCTTGGGTTGATCTGTGTCTTTCAAGCCTGTGCTCACTTAGTGATGGAAACTGTTAGGGAATAGGGGCTTTGCAGAGAGAAGCATTTGCAATACCCGCAATAAGAGGGCTGTTCTTTTTGTGTTTATTTTTGTTGAGGAGTATCACATCACTATTTATATATTGCCACTTTACCTTCTCAGAAATAACCTTTGTTGGTACTGCTTGGTGTGTTTAATTCTCTTGTTGCATTCAAAACAGTGCTATGGCTTTGCCCTGTAGTCCTCAATCAGAAAGCAGCATTACCAAATGAGGAATATAGCTTCAAATCAGAATTTCTAGAAAGCAGTGATGATCTGTTGGTGTTTCCTAGACATGCAGGAAACTTTAGAATTATACTGGAATGCATATATTTTCTGAGGAATTTGCTACGTAATAGTAATTAACTTTTACATTAACTTGTTATACTGGGCAGCAGATGGTGCCAAGTAAGTATCTAGTGTCTGCTTCTACCTATTTGACAAATCAATCTTGGCATCTGCCAATTTGACTTTTCTCTCATGAGAATGTGCTGTCTCGGGAAAAAAAAATGCTTGTACTAATTACTGACTGACTGAGTTCATCCAGGCTTGTAATCAAGAGGGTGCTGTATTATTGGAAATGTTTGGGTTTTGCCTTTGAGTTTAACATTCAACTACATGGAACTTCATTGGTCATAGAAACCTCTTATTTTGCTTTAAATAAGCAACCTCTTATTTTGCTTTAAATAAGCATCTAGAATAGCAGATAGCAAGTGGTTGAGTCTAGGTGTTCATGTGATTGCCTTCATTAGGTCAATGGCAGAGATGTCACAGGACGGACACAAGAAGAGCTTGTGGCCATGCTGAGGAGCACCAAGCAGGGAGACACAGCATCACTGGTCATTGCCCGCCAAGAAGGAAGTTTTCTGCCCCGAGAGCTGGTAAGGTTTAGCCTCACTGAATTCTCAGTGCCAGATTTAGCATACTCATTGAATTTCTGTGGGATCAGTACTAAATTCTAAGATAATAGCTTCATTTGCAAGAGAAGGTAAATCTGAATGTTTTATCCCATTTGGGGTATCATGCTTCTAGGGCCTTAATACAATGAACTGGGGATATGGAAACATATACATATAAGGTGGCATACATTCAAACATATTTTAATACCATATACTGAACAGTGTTCACCTACTCAATAAAATATGTAGAGAATAATGTCAGATCCTACAATAAGACATAGATGGAGAAGTGCTTCATAGCCTTCTTGAAAGGGGATAAAGCATATAACAAATACCCAGAACAGAGATGAAGCTCATGAAAGGGAAGTGAGGGGTGGTCCAGCAATGCAAAGAGACTATACACTCTTCTTAAGGAGGTGTTTTGAGGAAGAGAATTTCAAATCTTGTAAAAATGTATGCTCTTTCAGTGAAGGAGATATAATCATTGTCCTATCGATTACCATCTTCCTCCTGAACATAACTGAAGACCAAGGGGAATAATAAACTCTACCTGTGGTTCTCAGACCTTTGGGCCTATAAGCCCTGTACACTGTCATAAATCTGAAGAACTCTAAAAAGAGCTGTTATTTATGTGCTGTGGATATCAATGCTTACTGTATTAGAAATTAAGATGGAGAATGCATCAAAATACACTCAAACAACCATAATAAATCTGTGATGTGTTCATATAAAAAGCACTTTCTTAGGGCCAGCCAGGTAGCTCAGCAGATTAAAATGCCTGCTTAGACAGAGGCAGGGACCTGGGTTTCGATCCTTAGTGTGCTGTGCTGGCCCCACCCCCAGGGAACACTGAGGTGGGAATTAAGACTGGTCATGGTGGTGCATGCCTGTAATCCCAGCTCTTCGGAGGCTGAAAACAAGAGGATCACTATGAATGTGATCTATGTAGTGAGACCCTGTAGACCCTGCCCTAAATACATAAAAAAAAGTTTTATTTTAAAAATGTGTGTTCTTTGATAGGTAGCTTTACTTCTGGTAATGTGCCCTAAACTGGTGATCAAAAGTGATCTAAGATAATAGCTTCATTCACAAGAGAATTTGAATCTGAATATTTTATCCCATTTGGGGTATCATGCTTAATACTTCATGTACACTGATTTTTTTCCCAAACCCCAATCTATTATAATGATGCATTTGATACTACACAACTATAAGATATTGGTTAGCTAAATAACTAGATATTTCTCCAATGCAGTATAATAAGCACTTAAAATGGTCTCAGTGATGAATTGGTAATAACATTAGAAAACATCCATGTGTACTGCTACATAGTAAAGTAGGGAATGAAATATATGTAATGGGAACAAATTACAGAGAAAACTTCTAAAAATGTAATTAGGAGATGAACCAGAAATGTTGGGAATGACAAGAAACTTTTGTACAAAGCTAGGTTACCAGAACAGCAAGCTTTGATTGGGAGATTTAAGGTTGCTTAACCTGAAGAAGAGAAAGTTTGAGAGATCTGGTCATAGTTAGCAAACTGAGTGCCAAGTAGGCTTAATTCATTTCTTTAGAAAGTTTATCTCCATTAATCTACTTATGCATTAATTCATCAATGTCGAGTATCTTCTTGGTACAAACTTGGAGAGGTGTAGGGATATGTAAGACATTAGGACTCATTTCATGCCCTCGCTGAGCTTTCCCCAAAGCAGATGGCTAGAGAGTATCTTACCTGCTAGAGAAGGAAACGAGCTACTTAGCACATTCATACAGCCTGCCTTGCCTTTGCCTGATGGTGCTCTACATCAATTTTCCCATTAGGAAAGTCAGATTAAGATTAACCCACCTCCAGGATATCTTTCAGCTCTGGGATTGAGCTATGCTTACACCAGTTACCTCTTTCATGTTTTAATATTCTTCATAGGAGCTCCCCAACCCACTTGGCTTTGCCACATTACATGGTATGGAATTCTCTATTCTGCCCTTCCTTTTCTTTCCCATCGTCTTGTCTGCCACCCGCCACTTGATTAAATGATCTGAGGAGATCCATAGTAAAACAGAAAAGTTCATGAGCACTAGTGATTCAAGCCATGCAGATACAGCCCTCACCTATTTTCCTCCACTTGATTCATTCATCTCCAACCTTTCTGAAAGGCAGAGACCTGAGCTGCTGTCTCCTTTCCTCTCTGAAGCTCTTTCTCTTGCCAAAGAAAAATGTTATGGAAACTTTAATTTTACATACTTTTTTATTCCAAATACCTATAGTCATTCTTTCAGTCCTTTGTTTACACAAAGACCTTGGACTTTATAAGGATTCAAAGGAAGAATAAAAAATGGGGCACTATATGGATAGGAGAAAACCATTTCACTTCTTCAGGATGTTGGTTGCTAAAGAAAAACTCAGAAAACTTCAGCAGGTATGTATCCTTATTTCTGAGACGGGAGGAAAAGGGAAGACATTTTGGTTGTGCATGCTGTTTAACTGTGGCCCCAGAAGAATAAAATCATCCTCTGAAAGAAATGTTCCAACCAGCCCTTATATATGCTGGCAAACCCCAAGTTTGTACCACTGACAGAACTCTTGCAGGGAATTTGAGGCATTGCATTTATTCCCATCTGATTGTTCCTGATCCTTTTCCAACATATTCTCTAGAATTCCTGACTCTACAACTAATTCCTTTTTCTCTCTTCTTCCCCTCCATAAGCTAAGGGGGAAAGGGGCATGAAATTAACCTAATTTTTAACCCAGAGTATATTTTTCACCATCTGGAAATCAGCAAAAGGAATAATAGAATTTTTAAACTGAAGTAATAGTACAAACCAGTAAGTCCAATCTAATTTTGGAGATGAAAAATCAGAGGTCTAGTATAGCTGTGTAATTTTTCCAGTGTCTCACAGTGAGCTGACACCAAAGGTGCGGGTGTCCTAACCCTTAACACCATCTCTGAACTTAACACCTAGCATACAAGTTTGTGTATACTGAGGTGCTGAGCTGTGTGATTATAAAGCAGGATACAAAATCACTCTGAGGCTCAGTTCCTTAATCTGTATCATAAGTTTGTGGTAAAGATTAATAGAGAGAATTCATAGAAAGTTCTTAGCATTGTCTCTGGGCATTTGTAGGTTCTTAATCTCATTATGTATGGTTGCTTCTTACAGTATATTATCACTCCGTTCCTACTAAATAGAGTGCTGTCTTTTAGATATATGATAGGATAAATGTATTTACTCAGGCTTGCTTAGGACCACCACTATTTTTTAAAATAATTTTTGTTTTCTTTTTTTTAAATAATAAATGTATACTGGGATCAAAAATAATGAATCACAAACAAAATCCTTTGACCATCTATTTGAAACTTTTGTAAGAGATGTACTTCCCATATATTATTACACTCCTATTTAATAGAACTTACTGAAACTTGATTTCCATCCCAGAAATGACATCAGAGCCCAAAAGGAAGCATATTAAATTAATTGTCTGACCATGTGATAATTGATATAATTTGTTTTTATAGTTTTATACAAAATACAAAAGATATCAGTAGTATTCAAAAGTATTTATACTCCAAAATATTTGACTCTTCACTATCCAAAAACCAGAAATATTCTTCGCAATCACAGCAGAGCAAGAGTCTTTGAAGGTTATGGGGCTCCTGAATCATCTTTGTTTTGTAGGCAAAATAAATTTTTTAAAGCCGAGACACCTGCCTTGAGTGCTAAGAAAATAGGAGCATGTGAGAACCGTGAAGACAGGTCAGGTTTGCATGTTTGGTACTACTTCTGTGGGAATTATGTTATAGTGTGGCATGTACTGCAAAATGAAGAACGGTGTGTTACAGGGTACAACTTCGTGTTTCCTTTCAAAAACTGAAAGGTGGTATCACCTTCGTCTCTTCACTCTTACCGTGATTGATACACATTCTTGACTTTTCACTGAAGATCTGGCAGGATGAAGGAAGAACAGCACTTCCTCCTTTTGTTTTGTTCTATCTCCTTTGAAGAAAGCAAACTGTTATTTTCCCATTCTGAGAAACTGTCTTTTCCATTTTTAAAGCCTTGCTATCTCATGAGCTCTGTCCTTGCTTAACAGCTCTACTCTATTTTCTGACAGCTAAGTCTTCCTTCTTTGCTTACAGCCAAGGAACATATGGTCAGCAGTTATCCAGGAAGTCCCAGTATAGGATCATCTATGGGAAATGACCCTGTCCCATTCCAGAGACCTCACATCCACTTCCGGTCATTTCTCCTGGCCTGCCCTTTAAGACAACTGTGCCGAACTTTTCTATTTGTTGCTCTCTCCCCTCCTTACCTAACAGTTACACCACAAAATTAGCAGCCCCATTTAACCAGTCTTCCCATCTGTATGGTTTTGCAACACCACCATAATTTAGCTGTTTGTAGTATCTACCAAAAAAAAGTTATGCTTCAAAGGTAATCTTTCCAGAACCCCAGCTTGGAAAACCCTTTGATGTTCTCACCCCCTGCTGGAGTGAGAATGTATTAAAGAGGTGTTGCATAAGGACCATTTCCTCAGAGGGTACTTTTAGATTGGCGGCACTGGCAATAGAATGAGAGGTGAAATTGCTGGGTGTGCTGCTCCACTTCAAATAAAAACTCTACGACTTAGCTAGTAGTTCACTGAGTCTGTACCATGAGAGATGTGCCTACAAGCTCTTATTTATTACTGATACCTTAAATCCATTTTTTAATGCTAAGAATAAGATATGGTTATCTTATTACATAGGAAAGATCCCAAGACACTACAGTTTTCCATTAGTTTCATATCTTGATTCTTTTTTAGGAAAAGATACCAAGCTATTTGTTATGTATGTACCTGAGTATGTGTTTGTACATGTTCTTAATTTATTGGGAAGAAATAAAAATTTGTCATTGCTTTGTTAACCTCTTTAATACTTCATTTACTGACCTGCTGCCTTATCTTTAAATTATCCTGAAAAATCACAGCAACCCCTGTAGGGTAAATCGAACTGAGAAAATTTCACATGTATTTATCATTTCTACCTGCCAAGTTTGCCTGCTATTAAATTCTGGCCTCTGCAAGTGGGATTAACTATATTTCAAGCAAGCAAACATCTCCTGCATGGCATGCTTAAGAGCCAAAAGCTAGCCATGTTTACCATGCTGATTTGACCTTCACTTGTAAGTATTGATTTGCTGAGATAAAAGTATGCTCGTGTGTATGGAGACTGCCTTAGCAGTTGCTGAGGTTAGTGTATTCCAACACTACCTAACTTACCTGCTCCAATAATCACCTTAGCAAATGTGATGTGGTTCCTACTCCTTATGATTATGGTATCCTCTTAAGTAAAAAACTCTGCACCTTCAAATGTCAAATTATTTAGCATCATAAATCATGGAAGAATTTTGGTTTGAAATCTTAGATGAACCTCATTTAGCTAATATATTAATTTATTCCCTTTGGCTATTTGATTCAAATGATTCCATGCTTAATTAACCAAGATACTTAGGAAGAATGAATATTATAGTGGCTATTTGTCGCTAAGTAGCAGAAATTGAAGGATAATTTCAGAATGACTTTTTCTACCTAAACCAAAGTGCAGGAGTTATGGCTTGCAATTTAAATAATTATGCAGAAAACTAAAATGGATTTCCATTTTGTGGATTTAGTGAAGTAATACAGTTCTAGTGACTTAAGATGGTGCCCTTACTGTGATACAGCTTCCATTTCAGCTTCTTCCTACAGAAATTTCCATTTCTTTCTTATTATATTTCCTCTCTGCTAATATGTGTTGAATCTTAATCAAGGTTCTGGAACATGAATTCCAGGGTTGAATAACTCTGTCTTCCTAAGCCTATAGAGTTTTCAATGATAGCAATAGCCTGCTGCAGCATGTGTGCCAAAGGTTTACCACTATTCTAGACCATGAAAACAGGTGATGGATGAATCTAATTATGCAATTATAATGTCATTTGGATCCCTAATATATCAGGCCCCTAGAAACACATTATTTGGAAAAGGCCTTGGTGGTTGAATGGGATTTCAAAACTCAAATCTAGGACCAGCCAAATAGCTTAGCAGATTAAAGTGCCTGCAAGCAGGCACAGTGACCAGGGGTTCAATCCCTGAACCTGCTGTGCCAGCCCCGCCCCCGGGGAGTGCTGAGACAATAATTGAGACTGGGTATGGTGGTGCACGCCTGTAATCCCTGCACTTGGGAGGCTTCAAACAGGAGATTACTAAGAGTCTGATCTAGTAGTGAGACCCTGCACACCCTGTAGACCATTCAAAAAAAAAAAAATCTCTCAAATCTAGAGCAGTGTAGGAAATACTATCTTCAGAGTGATGAGCAACAGGCTAACATAAAAAGTGAAGCTATAAGAAGTAAAGTTGAAGGGGAAAAGAGATGGGGAACCTGCTAAGAGCTCACTGTCATTCACTGAACAGTAACAGTAAAGAACAGATTCTCTGGAACCAGTGGGATCTGTATTGAATCTTGGCTGTATGCTTACTCACTGAATGGCTTTGATGAAGACATCTCCCTGTGCTTTCATTCCTCAGCCTTAACATGGAGATTGTATATGATCACTTCTCTAGAATAGAGAGTAAAAAAGAGTTAGAAAACTGTGATTTATGTAGTAGATAAATGTAAGAAAAGTAAGAAAGTTGAATAACTTCAAAGTTGTAAGTCTGGCTGCCTAATGACATCATTAAGACAACTATAGGTTGGTGAGGAAGAGAAGCCATTATTTACAGTCCTGTAGTTTTATTCCTTTCCTGGACCCTAAGGGGCGTGATCTTCAGCATTTTTTCCTACTGTCTAGTCATTTCAAGCTCTTTTAACCTAAATATTGCCAGTGCCCCATCCTCACCAAATATTTGAAAATGAGGATCCCCTCTACATATGACTTCTCTTTCCCTCTGGTAGCTGGTGAACAGTTAACATATATATGTGAGCACCTTTTCTCTGGGGGAAAAGCCAGAGAAAAGCCCCTACGACTGGTTTATCGAGCCCTGTTTAGTTTTCCTTCCATTCTCAAGACTACTTTGACTGTATCTCTCAATCACACAACATTGATATTCTCTATTAGATCCTAAGAATGACAGTGAATAGCAATTAAGACCCAGCATTTGGGAGTCTGATGGCCTAGAAGTCAAGTCCTGCTTTGCACTCTCACTTACATGTCCAGTGCCTCTGTAATAGTTCCTTATGTGTCAAGTGAAGATAAAATCTTATATTGTACCTCACAAGACTTCTGTAAGAATTAACTGATCACCCAGGTGCTAATAGTTTGTGTGTGCCAACTAATCTCTACTCCTGTTATTTCTTGTTTCTGGAAACAGTATATGCTCAGTAAATATTTGCTGCAGGAAGAATTAAAGCTATACATTACTAAAGCCCATGAAATATATAATCAACAGTCAATATCTGGCTTATTCTATACAACTACTGTAAACCAAATGAAAAACTATGCTGGGATTTTCCTCAGACTTCTGAGCAGCATCAATTTCTACAACTATCTCCTTCATCTTCCCCCACTTTGACAAAATATGTGATATCCCCAGCTTAATGGGAGAGAGTTTTATTTTTGACTCATGGTTCCAAATATTTCAATCCATGGTCAACTGTCTCCCAGGCAGAAGCATCAGACAGAGAGGTGCAAAGCAGAAAAGCTGTCTACCTCATGAGGTCCTGAAGCAGGGAGATCACGCAGTGCTAGAGAGAGATTTTATGAAGAAATTCCAAATATCTCCCTCCAGCCTAGGTCCCCTCCTATAATACATTCAACTATGAGCTTATCAATAAGTCACTTACCCAATAAATACAGCACCCCAGGATCAGGTCATCTTTGGGAAGGCCTCACTCTGAACAGAAGAGACTTCTGGCAGACACTTTAGATCTAAACATTAAGCTACAGGAGATTGTGCTTGCTAGGATGGTCTTATGGTTTATGTCTAGTTGTCCCCCCAAAGCCTCATGCAGTCATGGGTGGGGACTTCTATTGATTGAGACTTATGAGTCACTGGGATTATGTATTTTAGTACTGATCTAGAGTTTCAGACTTGATCTGTGATTCCTGGTATTATGTGTTTTAAGTACTTCTGGGATTGTGGGTGTAGCCTAAGGCAAATAGTCTGAGGTGGAGATCCTGAATGTAATATAGAGACAGAGAGACAGGCTGTTGCTCTGCTCTCCTGATTGTTCTGTTGCCTCTGTTGCCATTGTTGCTGCTGTTCCGCTGCCATGAACTGGTTGCTCTCTGCTCTGTTCTACTCAGCCTTGGGCCAGCCGAATATGGACTGAAACCTCCAGTAACTGTGAACTAAATAAACCTTTCCTTCCTTCATTTTGGGTGTCAGATATTTGTCCCAGCAATGAGTAAAAATTAACTAAGACAGATAGTTATTAGAATGTGACAAACATCTGACTTAAGTTGCAAAGTATTTTCACATTCTAGCCAGTATCATTACCTTAAATTTATAAATATTAGATGCATCATATCTGGGCATGGTGGTGCATACCTGTAAGGAGGCTGAGGCAGAGGCAGAAGGATCACCCCAAGATCCAGGTCAGCACAGGCTGCATACTGAGTTCAAGGCCACACTCAATCAAATAATGAGGCTCTGTCTCAAAAAAAAAAAAAAAAATCAAAGAAAAAAGGAATATTGGAGAAAAAAGGAATATTGTTGGTGTTGATTCACACCAACAATCTCAGCCTCCTCTGGGAGCTGAACAGCCATGAAGATTCTCTGGCTCCCTGCTGACCTGCTCAATCAGAAGCTCTGGGCGCTGTGATAAAAGAATATTTAACAAGCCCTGCAGATGACTATGACACTGTTCAAGTTTAAGAATTAGCAGAGGGTTCTTAGTGGCTATAACTGACTAGCTTCAACAGTCAAATTTTCAACCCAGTTTCTGTATTCTGTGAGCAATTTCTTGTTCTGTGAAAATTTCAAGCCCAATTGAGTTGTGCCTTTTTGGCCATGTGCCCCTCCTTTTGGCAAAAGGCCAGTGCTGAGTGCAATCCAGTTATGCAACTCAATTACACCCGATTCATTTAGGCAAACTCAATTGTACTTCAATTTTTCAGGCCCAACTCGATTGTGTATTAAACTTTCCACACTCAATTTGATTGTCCTCAAAATTTGTTACATACCACCTTGTAACTTGTAGAATTAGACACATAGCGGAAGAAGGTACCTCTAAGAGGCTTGGAGATTAGGTTACTGGTATCTCTTTACAGTATTGTTTCCCTTCTTTTGTTTCACCACTCCCATTGGATGCTGAAGTGGCAGTTAAGTTCTATGGGCCCTGGCTTTTTCATCTTTCACTATCCATTGTTCTGCTAAGGTATAACTTCAGTCCCAAATCTGAGTTCCTAGTGAAGTGATCCTTAAAATATCTGCCCAAGTCTCTATTTTCCTCATGCTGAAGATGAGGAAAATGAGACATTGCACCTTCTGAAAGTCAACATTGTCAAAACCAGAAATATTATTGAAGCAAGTTTCTGCTCTGGCTGAGACGCAGTGCCTTTCCTTACTTGCGCTACAGGCCGAGAAACAAGGTCTTTAATCTTTGCCAGCTTCTAGAATGCGTTCAATAAGCCACAAAGCTAAGAATTAATAGTCAATTGCTACTCTCTGGGAAGTACTTATACCTGAAAGAATTGCACTAAATGATGTCTGCAGTATCTAGTCCTAGTAAAATAGATGATGAGAGATGCTATGGTTCAGTATTATTCAAACAGAAGAGGACGTGCTAAATACTTTGCTGGGTTGTCTGGCTTCAGATGTCATGGTACAGATATTTCATGGCTTTTGTTCACAGACCCAGTCTTGTTGAACACTGAAAAGTAAGGAAGAAGAAGCTGCTGTGCCATTTCAGAGGACTGGAACCTGTTCAGCCCTCTCGTAGAGCTAGGTGCTGCTTTCATTGTTCATTGTATAAGACATAGATCTTATTTAGAGTTACCCTGCCTGAGACTTGTCTTCCCAGCTAAAAAAAAAAAAAAAGATTTTTTTCTGAATGTGACCAGCCACTGACTGTATCTTCTGTGTTATCCAGTTAGCCAAATGTTGCCAATAATTTATGGCAGCTGCTAATATATAGCAGCTGGATTAGAAGTTGGATGCAAAACTCTCAGGATGACCTTGATTTGCTTAATTGTCTCTGTGTGTGATAAGTCCATTTGTTAAGGTACATTTCATCTAAGATAAGGAAATGTGTTCATTTTGTAAAGTGTATTTAAAGATTGGGGGGAAATACCACCTTAATTGATGGTGAATGACTTTCCAACTGCTACAAAGTAAATACCATACTTGTGAAACTGCCACTCCAGTTCATTTAATTTTGAAAGTATATACTGAGAGATCTGAACATGTTTCATCTGCCTGTTTTTCCAGGAAAATGTGTGATCTTTATCATTAAAGAATATCAACTTAAGAGCACTGATTTTTTTTTCTTACAAGAATAAAACAGAGATAGACACTTAAATAATAATCTGTTGCCTCTTACCTCTTTCTGTGCCTCGTCCCGAAAGATTCTTTGGGCAATGACTTTTAAATATGTTCTCATTATTTTTAATGAGTGAGCAGAACACATGACGCATAATGCAACAGTAGATCGGTGCCCTTTATCTGAACTTGTCAGATACAATAAAGCATCGCAGGGGTTAACATGCATTTTTCTTTAATGTATTATAATTATTTAAATTAAGATGCCAAAGTAAGATTCATAGACTATGCGGTTCTTGCTGCCTCAACAAAGCTTCACTACATTTCCAGTTTTCTCTTTACAGGGAACGTTTTATTACAAATGTTAAAAAGACAAAAGAACATTTAATATGGTTATGTCTCTTTAAGTTTACCCTTCTTTGAATCTGCCCTGGATGGCAGGATATTCAATTATAAATGAGTTCAATTATGTTTCCTGACCACTTACTGAGTTATATGAAGGACTTTTATCACCTAGTCTTTTTGTAATTAATTCTTTGCATTTCTTAAAGGCTTAGAACCTAAGAAAGGGTTGTTTAACAGCTGGAAATGTTATTTCAATTTTTAGAAATTTCCTTTCTCTCCTTTTCCTTCTCTCCTTTTCTCTTCCTCTTTTTCTTTTGACCTCCCACCTTATCTTTCGTAAAACAACAATCTACATGTTGTTTCTCACTTGCAAAATATATTTAGTTCTCCTTTATATTAAAATATCAGCTCATAAAGAAAAGTGAGGTAACAGTATATCACATTAAATTTCATTAATGTCCCAGATGGATATAAGACAAAAGTTATGGTAATAGCATGGAGAAAGGTGTCAGCACCAAAAATGGCAGAGTACTCTTTGCTAGGCATTCCTTCCACAGGCAGAGAGCCTATGACTTCTAGTATACAAGACAATCTCCCTTACCTCGCCCAGATGAGTTACAGACCACCAGCTGGCCTGAAGGTCCAGCCCTCTGCCATCCACCCTCCCAGCTTCTTTGCATTTCATCTTTTGATTTCTGCTATAGGAAAAAACAAATGAGTGAAATAAAAAGCAAACTAGCTCAAACTGATCAAACACAGAAACACCCAACCAAAACATTTTATTCTTAATTCACTTCTACCTTGTCTCCCTGAAAGCAAATGCTTATTATTCTCTTCCGTGACACTCAAAGAAGGGTTGGTCTTAAGTATAATCATCTTCTTAGACCTCTATTTTCTTCTTGGTCCACATTGCACATAATGGAATGCAGTTATTCAATAAATGTGCACTGGACAACTTATCTGATCCAATATCTCTTGAATACATATTTATGCTACACTCTGTGCCACACAGTGAATATTCTAAAACACACCCTTGAACTTCAGGAGCTTAGATATTACTAAGAGCTACTAGAGAAGTAGTCAAAAATATAACATGATATCTGTCATATATGGTACAACAAAATATTTGCACAAATTTAAGGAAGAATTTGAAAGATTAATAGTGAACTAAAAGTCATTAAAATAAATCAAAATTCTGTAAAGTCAAAATAATCATGGAAAATTACATTTATGAGGTAGAACTCTGGTTAGCTCTGGATAAGGTCAAAGAGCAAGAAAAGGAAAAAAGACTTCCAAGAATATCACAAAACATTCACCTAAGATAGGAGGAAAAAAAATAAAACAAGATGAAAAGTAGAAAGGTATATTTTGGCTATACAGAAAACATTAATCAATGCTTGGGCTAGCTTATGAGCAATGCTACAATTCTGAAATCAGACCTTTTTCTGATGATAACAGAGAAAATTCATTAAGTATAAATGTAGATCTAAATGATACCTTATGTGTAAGTTCTCTGCTTCAGATATCTATCAATGAGTTATCTATTAATTTGAGTTATCTGTCAATTGAGTTATCTATAGAACATCAATATTTAATAAGCCATAAATAATGATTTCCATTTTTCATGGTACTATGGATTTGGAAATGGCTTCTCTGGTGGTTGGTTTGAACATTTTTAGGAAGATGCGTGCAACCAAAGCATCTCTCCACTGTCCTCCATGTCAGCAACCTAGTGCCAACAATTGTTGATAGCTTGATTCTCTGTCCTATCTCTTATGCTAGAAAAGACTAGCCTAATGTCCTTACACGCAGAGCTCAAATGGCAAGAGCAAAAGATGGAAAGACACCTAAAGCCTAACCTTGAAAGTTGTACAGAGGCCTTTAGCCTTATTCTTGCTGTCAAACAAAAAGACAGTGCCCATCGAGATGCAAACGATGGGGGAACAGAGTCCTTACTTGGGTGGGGATAGTATCAAAGTCACATTTAAAGCAGATGCAACTCACTGGAACCAATACTGTTATAATATCTCACATTAGAGTAGGAAAGATGAAAAATATACTATTTTATAACACAATAAGTAATGGATGGCACATGAGATTCAGGCTGGTTTGAGATGGTCATTACATTTCATCATAATTCCACTCACTAAATTTGATTGGATATTTTCTTATGCAAATATATTGCTTGTTTAGCAACATTGTTAACCGTGTCACTTTTGATAAGTATAAGTGCTTCTTCCAATGCCAGATACCTCTCTTTCTAGAGAAAGATGTATTTTCTTTTTCTTCTTCTACCGCATACTAACATTTACTCTTCCCAACATTCACAATCTGAATTGAGATCAAGGAACAAGAGTTGAAACATGTTTCCACAAACTAATAAATACTAAAATTCATTGACAAATGAAAATAATTTGATAATAAATGGAAAAAGTTCATATCTATGAAAGGAGAAAAGTTGAATTAAATGGTCTGCTAAGATCCCTTTCTCTTTTTTTTTTTTTTTTTTTTTTTTTTTTGATACTACTGTCTGAATTACTATGCATCAAATTTTGGCATAATAGTGCAGAGTGCTTGACTTATGAATGATCTGTATATATGGATGGATAGCGGGAGTTTTCCTCTTCAGTATGACTTTTTTTCCTGCAGTTTGGAGCACACTTGACCCAAAGGGTATCATCTCCCATGAGAGAGCCAAAAATATGTCAGCAAATCTTTCACATGGCCATATCTTTGACCCTCGCCATGCAAGTGCTTACTGTACTTGTATGTGCAAGTGGCATCTTTCTCCAGTCCTTTCTTGATGCCACCATTGTTATAGGTACCAGAAGCGACTTCACCCTCATGTGTGTATCAAAAGGAAATGTGTTCCTTCATTTCTGAGTTGAAATTTAGGTACATTTCCCTATCAAACATTACTGACACAACCCATCAAACAGATATGAATTATTGCTGGTGTATTTTTGTGATAATGTGGAATAAACAAACCCTATGGGCCAAATTGAAACCCAGACAAAATTTACCACTATATCTAGTGAGGGAAAAATTAAAAAACAACTCAACTTGACAAGGCCAAATTTATAAACTTATGGCATACACGCTGTTTTCTAACTAGAAGTTACCTTGTCTGTACCCATAGTCATCATTTATTTAAGCCTTATTTCCATTCTACATAAAGAAAAATGAATGAATTACAAATATTATTCATCAAGGTTTTGGCTATCCTTAATGCAAAAAAACCTCTGGATTCTGGTTTCTATTAGAAAAATATGACTATGTCAACACTAGTGAATTGTTGAAAACTTGGCAGATTATTTTCAGTGTCATTATTAATGCAAACCACCTCAGTTCCCCTTTGGTACTAGACAAGTTGTAGATAAATTATATAAATAAATATTAATGCAGTTATTAACTTGATAATTTTATGTGTTATGTAGGCATGGAAGGAAATTAAACAAAGATGGAGGGTGCTGACTTTGTTCATCTCAGGAACATGCATAACAGTGACTTGCTTCTTTTGCCATGTAGGCAGAAGTGCACTTGGATTGAGCCTCATCTTCAGCTGCATAACTGAGTATGATGATAAAAGGAATTCTTTTCAATTAAAAACTCATTATTATTTGTACGTTTCAAAACCAAAAACCCAATTGTGTATGTCCTAGTAAGAAAGAGAGTAAAGGCAAGAAAGCTATCTACAAGCTTATGGCTCACTTTTTCAAAGTTAAGCTTTTGTTCTCAGATAGCAGCTCAGTGGTTCTCTAACCTGTAGGGTTTCTTGCAGGAAAGAATAGCGATCATATGTAAATGTGGTAGCTTACTTCAGAAATCCTTGCAAATATAACCCGAGGATTGCATTGCCTGTGCTCTCCTTCTCAGGGGCTCACCAGGGAGTTGGCATCTCTTATCAGAGGCAAGCAGCCCAGCCAGGGGCAGCAAGCACATTGAGAGGCCAGGGCAGCGTAATGGTAAAGGCCACTGGGCAGGTAGTGAAAGGCCTCTCACTATGTTAAACAAACCACAGTTTCCTTCCTGGTTTCTGCAGGAGCTAATTTTGTTTTTCACTTCTTTTCTGGTATGAGAACAATAAGAATGCATAAGGCCATTCTCCCAGTGAGGAGAAATGCATTAGATTATCATAAATCCACAGATAAAACATGCAGTGGTCAATGAGAACAGGCATTCTTGGATGAAATAAAAGGTTTAATTGAAAGTACTATCCCAGAGGAGACAAATGATTGAGCTTGCTATTGAGTAGACCTTAATTACCATGGTCCAGAGAGTGAAGAAAGTAAAAGGTAGATCATCCTGTGTTTTCTAACTTTTCAAATCTGTTTCTATTTAAGATAATGTCAGAGAAAACCCTAAAAGAATGATAGGAAAAATAAGTTTTGCTCAGGAATGTTCTTAGGACACCTAATGTTTCTTAGCTATAAATAAATGTTTTACTAGCAGAGATAGTTTTGTTAGATTTTAGGTATCTCAGCAAAGTACAAAGCCTACTGTTGGATCATGGTTACAGAGTATCTTATAATGTATTAATAACTTATTTATTCATGATAATTCTAGAATTTCCTGGTTTGTTCAGTTTTTCTTCTATAGTTTAACAGAACAAAATTGAGACCTCTAGCCATAAGGTTGTCATTATACACTGGAATACTTTATATTGCTGAAATATGGCTGTCTTTATAAATCACTCATATTTGTTTAGTTAGTGTCCTACTTTTAATGTGGCTAAAATAATGGGATGAATCCTAAATTCATAGAGACAAAGACTAAATCAGAGACTGTCTTAACAAGAAAATAATTGATCAGATGACTCTTTTTACCATTATTTTATCTGAATTATGAGACTGATTCTTCTTTCAAGTCAAATAGAGTATAAATATGTTCTACATATCTGTCTTTAATCCACAGAGGATTTCAAAGGACAAAGACAAGAAGATGCTGCAAATATTAAAAGTGTTTTAATTAGAGTCTGTACATAAACTGCTGCCCAACTTCATTCCAAAAAGAAAAACTACCAGTTGTCACAGCAACTTTTAGTTTGCTTTTTAGTTTTATTTAGAACAAATGAATTTGTTCATTGAGTAAATTTAAACTTTCCAACCAATTGTTTAGACATCAATGTAGGCATAGTCTTAGTTTCAAATGTGAAAAATTGATTTTAGAGGGTTCACTTAAACAGGATAGTTGCCAAGTAGTAACAGCTGTCATAATAAAGGAGGAGTGAATGACAGGTTTACTCCACCCCATATCAAAACTTAAAAACGGATATGGTGATCAGATGAGCCAAGATAAATGTGTGATCTTAGAAGCATTTGCAAGCTATTTTCTTGCATACATCAGCCCTTCATAGGCATCAAAGTGCAAATAGGTCATCATTATGCTGAGCACTACGAAAGCTAAGAAAAAAGGGCAATCACTATGTTTCTCTAGATATCCCAGATACATTACTGGTATTCCAAGATACCATCTATGAGTGATGCCAGTGATGCTGAATCTTGTTTTCTAATAAACATACCATCAGCCTATCAGATGGTCTCTCACAAAGTGTTGAAATTGAATTAGCAGTTTGTGACTTACTTTTTTAATATTAATGAAAACATGGCCCATATTGAGCTAAAATGGAAGATGTAACTGAACAAACACTTGAGAACCATGTTCACTCAACAGTATGTGGTGCGCTGGTTCTTGGCATGCACTTGATTAGGTTTAAGGGTTAACAAAAGCAGGGCAGTTGTCATTGTGCTTTAAGTCCTTAAAGATGTACGTGATGAAGATTTATGTAGCAATACATAATTAGGACATCAAAAAATGTTAAAAGGACAAGGAAAAATTACAAGGTTTATGAAAAGGAAGAGAGTGTTTTAATTGTTTGCTCAATCTTGTATACCTCTATCTGTAACTAAGAAACAAATTTTATGATGACAATACATAATATGACAGCCATTGTTAATTTCCTCTCTTGTTTTAAAGTATTCTACCGCTTTTATTATTTTATTTTGCTTTTTGTTTTTGTCATTGTTCTTGTTTTTTCTCTTTAAAGTTAATATTAATGATAATAATAACAACAACAATTGGGACATCATGTGATTAGAGCTGTTTATGGAATGCTTGAAGGCCCAGATCAGTCTATGAGCAGAGAGCAGGTGGCCGTCAAGATGGATTCTGATGCATATGTTTGTGAGTGATTGACAAAAGGGGCCAAGGAGAACATGATTTCTAGGCAGAGAGAATCCCAGCTATAAATTGAAAGATGCTTGTGTAATGTGATTAATTTCAGTTATCTCTAACAAATACACTAAAATATTTGGGTTAAAAATGTTTAAAACTATGATTTTTGTAGATAAGAAATAAGGCCATTATTTTCAAAAGTGTCAACAAAAATTTTTGAAGTCATCCCACAACAAATATTTATTAGATACATGCATTCTGCTGGATTCTAAATGGGATTCAAAGCTTAAATAAAGCATAATTTCTGCCCTTGATGAGATCACAGTGATAGAGCAGAGTGAGGTGGACAAGCTAGAAAATAATGATAAGAGTAGAAAAAAGTGATAAGAATCATAAGCATAGGCAAAGCCCAGTAAAATGGGAGCCTAGAGCAGGATAAATTGTTTCTCTACTGATAAGACTAAGGAATGCAACAAAGAAGGGGTGGTTTATCTGCTGAGACATAAAGGATTTGGTATATGAATAGAAGCTTTTATTCCATTAAATTTTCACTATAAAATTTCTCTTTAGTTGAAAATACTGTCTTCACATGGTATAGACACATTCATATAGGAAATGGTAATTTAAGTACCATAAAAATCATGGACATTTTCTGCCCTTGAAATACTTCAGTAAAATGATAGTATCCATTATTCATTGATGAATCTTTTTTCTTTTTATCAGTAGCACAAATGGAAACAGCTGCATTAATTGAAAAAAAATTCCTATGTATGAGCTGACCTGACATAGTTCTCCCTAGTATTAGACACACACTTGATTTCCTTGGAAAATGAAGGACCCTTGAGTTCGGGGAAGAAACAAGTCCTCCGCAACCTGCATCTAGCAAAATACTGATTAAAAGTGTGAAAACTCTTAAACTTCTCCTAACTGCACACTAATTTTACAGGAATGAAGCCCAAGCTTGGTTCCCTTGCACTGCGCTGCTATCCCTTCATGTATAGCCTGATGGGAGAGGTGCACAGCAGCTGAGTACTGAGGAGAAGGAATGAGAAGTGAGAAGCCATTCTCCATACCCCAGACTGAGTAGTTAGGACTCTGAAGCCACCTGACTGGCCCACTTGAAATCTGGTCTAATGTCGAGGGAGAGCCCTCCAGAATCTCAGCTGTATCTTGACCTTGGAAAAATGTCACAGACCCAGAACCTACTCTGAAGTTCAGTCCATAAGAAGGATGGTAAATAAAGGGGAAAATTCAGATCAACACAGAGAGTGGATAGTATATTTTAGAATGAATCCTTGATACCATTCATGTGTCTAGAAATAGTTCCATCCAGTTAGCAGGTGAAATTGTTGGTTTTAGTTCTTCATTCCTAAATTATATTATATGCAGCCAGCCTTGACATGGTCCAGTGGCATTGGGAGAATATTTTGCCAGCCAGAGCCTGTGCACTTAGCCTTGTGAATTCTTTGGGCCAGTTGATTTTATTTATTTTTTCTGTTTTCCCTTTCTTCCTTTTCCCCTCCCTTTCCCTAGAGTCCCCCTTTCCATCTGAACATTTTGTTATTTCCTCACAGTACGTATCATACAGTTTCCTCATGAGATATGTCTAGGTAAATGGATGGACCTTGAGAGTGTACTCATAAGTGAAATAAATTGGACACACATGTTCAAATACTACCTGCTTTCTCTACTTTGAGAAATTGGAAAAGTAAATAAAGCCAGTCAGATTCAGTAGATATTATGTGATTAAATACTTGAAAGATACTTCCATTTTTGCTTCCTGTTTTTCATCATATGATACACTCTTCAAGCATTCAGTGATGCTAGGAAATTATTTTGTGAATCAGTAGGCATGGTGGCACACAGCAGTTGTGCTCACACTTAGGAGGCTTACTTAGGAGGATCTCCACAAGTTTGAGGACAACCTGGGCTACATAGTGAATTCACGGTCTTGTAAACCTAAGATCCTGACTCAAAAAACAGAAGCACATCAAAACAAAAGATCATAGCTTAGAAGCAAGCCTATTAAACCCTGGCTGGATTAGCCAAACCCAGCCAACTGACATGTGAGCTAGCAATCAATACTTTATTGTACATATCATAATTTTTGGAATGATTTTTAAATAGCATTTTGGAGACAATAGACAACTGACAGGCTCATTCACAGTGCCCCAGAATTAAGTCTCTATAGAATTTTCTCCCTTCAATTTGTTTGTAGTGTAACAATAGGAAGATATATTCACAGTTTAATTTTGATGAGTTTGCATCCTCTATTAGACCTAAATGACTTCTTACTTCCTAGTCAGTTTTATCTGACAATTAATTTTAACAGAGTAATTGATTTAATTATTAAGATAAATGAGGAATTATATGTCTGTCTACATGATATGCTATATACATTGTAAGAACATTTTCATTACAAAAGCAAACATCGCTATGAATTTTAAATGGTTGTTACCCACTGAGATTTCTGAACTCCTATTTGGAATTTAGAATTTTTTTATCATTAATAGCATACTAAAGGGAGTTGGTTTCCAGCTGAAATCACATTACATGCAACTCAGACATTAGATAAAAAGATAAGATAAAAATGGCTATAATTTTATCATTTGGTTACTTATAACCCTTGACCAACCAATGGAAAGTACCCCTTTCACCTCTATAAAAATATTACTTCTTTGAAGTTGCAATAGTATCATTACTTCATTGTGAAAGAATTTAATAAATGTTACTATCTGAGCCTTAAATTAAACAACGTTTACTGGGTCCTGTAGGAAAAGTGAAACTGAGATATAATCCTACTTTAGAATTCTTGACTTGGCAAGAAAGTAGTATTATCTTTACTAGTAGAGCCATTGTACCCTAAATTAATGATAATAGACCTGGGTTGCTGTGTAACATATCTTTGTGTTTCCGTTGTCATGGTGCAAAGTCTTATTCTGTGATCATAAAACTTAATAAGATTTCAGTGAAAATGGCTTCTGATTTATTTTCTGTAGCTGTCCACATAAATCCTCAGCCCAAAATTCAAGAAGAAGCAAGGAAAAGAGGGAGAGAAGAGAAAGAAATTCTCATAAGGAAGCTAAAACTTATTTACCCCATCTGTGGAAAAAAAAATGTTAAATAGAAAAGCTTCCAAATGTACTTGTAGGACATCTTTTAAAGGCTGGCATGAGACAGCCACACTGCTTTCTAGGGCATGCTGCTGTTGGCGTGCTACATGTGAGATATGTCTGTGTGCAAAAGCATGACACAGAAGTAATGGAATGGAAATAATGATAACCATGTGGGTGACATCTCTAGGCTGTCTTGGGTGGTCAGATCAGTCTCTAACCCTTCTTGTATTCTGTTCCACTGTCTGTAGCCAGGGCTGTCAATGCATCTCTGTAAGTGCCTTGGTGGAGAGGACTTTCTATAAAATGCTGCATGCATTTGACTTGCACTCCATAGTCAGGTAATTTAGAGAATCCTTGGTGAGTTACTATCACCCTAAACCATACTGAAGAAGGAGCAGGAATCTACCCAGAATTAGTTCACTAGGAAAAGCAAAGGAACCTGTCAGTTGGTTGTTGCCACAAAAGTACTACATAAAAAACGTGATGTTCACAATAAAAAAAAAATTAAAAAAACTTATTTCTGGCTTATATAGCTACATGTGGTGTGATTTGGCTGTTCTCAGCTGGGCTCAGGCTTACTTTCAACCTGTGGAATAAGTGCATGTTTGTTTCCCTCTTACATTCCTTTGTCTACTAGATACCTGAAGTATGTGTTTCACATGACAAAAGCAAAACTTTATATCCCTCTCAAAGACTTTGAATGGGTATTAATTTTTTAAAGCCTTTAAGAAACCTGTGATAAATCATTGCCTCAGAATAATAGAAAGCCTCAGAATCCCTCCACATTAAATAGCAGAAAGTACATAAGACTGCTCCCAGATAGGGAGAACTGGTGTGCTTTTGTATATTCTGGAGCCAACCATGTTTAGGTGCAGACCTGGGCCACACACTCTCAGGAATCAATAGCAGTCTGTGGACCAACTGTTAAGAGATTGTAGGACCCCCAAAGAGATTGTAGGACCCCCCCCCAATCCACTCTGTGGCACCTCAATGGCATGCTCACTTCAGTGTGATGCTCCAAGTTGTGATTTCATGTCTGTCCTCCTTGTGGGGCCTGACAAACACAAAGACAGGAGGAGTCACCAGCCTACAATTTCCCAAATGCTCTGCCGTACGCAGACCCTAGCCGATTATGTTTCCTTTTCTGTCCATTAAATGATTACACTTTATGCTCACAACAAAGCCTAAATTCTTGAAAGTAAAATATTTAAGATAAACTAGTTTTTCTAGTTTACGTCTAATGGGAAAGAGTAAAAGCAGGAAAAAACCACTATTATTTCTAAATATTAACAAAGCAATTTTTAGACCTCAAATTCTATATGATCTGAATTTATCTGTTTACATTACTTTTCATGACACAAT
>PVJA010005158.1:37497-80953 GCA_004027025.1 Myocastor coypus | reverse complement strand
TTGGGGCCCGGCGGGATGGCTCAGTGGTCTAAAGCACCTGCTTGGGGAAGCTTGGGCGGCTTCAGGGACCGCGGTTCGATCCCCGGCACCACATGCTGCGCCAGTCCTGCCCTCGGGGCGGGCTGAGCTGGCCATGAAAATGAGTGAATAAGCAAACAAGGGTTCTGAAACAAGAAAAATAAATAAATAAATAAATAAAATAAAAAGTTATTAAAAAAAAAAAAAAAAAAAAAAGACACAATATTTTAAAAGAATAAGCAGGCATGGTGGCACACACCTCTGATCCCAGCACTTGGGAGGCTGAGGCAGGAGGATCACATCAAGTCCCAGGCCAGCCAGGGCTACAAAGTGAGTTCAAGCTCAGCCTGAAGTTTATAGAGAGACACTGTCTCAAAAAAGATAAATAAATGAATAAATATAAATAAAGTAAATCTGCATAGCATAGTCCAAAAAAGATCAACAAAACACATTTTAAATTTTAAAAATAGGGGCTGGCGGGATGGCTCAGTGGCCTAAAGCGCCTGCTTAGGAAAGCTTAGGTGGCGGCAGGGACCTCGGTTGGACCCCCAGCACCACATGCTGTGCCAGCCCGCCCCCAGGGCAGGCTGAGCCAGCCATAATAATAAAAAATAAATAAATAAATAAATAAAAGTCAGACTTTAAAAAAATGTAAAAAATAGTAAATTTTAGGATAATAAATAAAATCACACTGGTTTATTTATGTTTCACTACAGCGGGAGAGAATAATTTGGATGAGAAATAACAACTGTATTCTCTAACGATGAGGAAAAAGATGGCTCCTTAACTGTGTTCGTCTTTCTTATCTTTCTGTGTTGTTGATCTTGCCCACTAAAAAGCGTTATTTAGTTCTAAAGTTGAAAAAGAGCAGAATTCCAGTGCTGGGAGGCATGTTGAAGGTGACTGCGACCTAAAGGGAAGGAAACGTGGATTGGTGATTCATCACTGCCACGGAGCCAACCAGTCGGGCCGAAACCCAGGCCTCCATGCGGGCAGCCCAGTCATCTTCACTGTTTGCCTTCCTCCCTCCCCCTTCCTCTCTCCTTCCATCTGTCCTTCCTTCCTTCCTTCCTTCCTTCCTTCCTCCCTCCCCCCTTCCCTTCCTCCCTTCCCTCCTTTGGTTTATGCAGCCCCAGCCTGAACACCAGGGCTCACCCACCCGCCGTGCTAGGCAGGCACTTTCCCACTGAGCTGCACCCCTGGTGGGTTTCACTCATGAGGGCGATCCTTTCAGAAATCACAGAGGCCAGGCAAGCCTCAAGAATTACTGATGGGACACAAGGAAATAGCCCTGGCCAGTGTGGCGTGGGTCCTGGGCCAGCCACCTGCCTACTGGGCAAAGTCACTTTTCTGCTTCTCCTTGTCAGCACTGCAGGGTAGGGCCGAGGACACCTGCTCTTCAGGGATGATCTCTGCTTTCAATGAGACAGGCCACAGGCCCAGGCAATCGAAAAGTGAACCCAAACCCTAACAGCTCTGTGTCCCATCATTCTGTGCACAGTTGTTTTACTCTGAAGAACTGCAACTAGGGGAACTTCCACCTCACCTCATTGTTTGAGACCTCAGTGAACTCCTGGCAAGGAACAGGAGTGATACCAATGCCACTGTCACAATGGATAAGCCCTGAGAAGATTCACTGGGCCTTGCTGTGACAGAGGCACAAAGGGCACCTGGCCTGACTGCACCCCTTCGTGATCTGATCTTCTCAAAGCCTCCCCTATCTGTTCTGCTTTAGAATAAAAAATTCTTAAAAAAAGAAAAGAAAAAAACAAAAAAAAACAAGAAGTCACCACATTTTCTCCTTCTCTGGAGTCTTTACTTTGTTGTCTGAGAGAGGCCTTTGCACCACAGCCAGCTGCAAGCGCAGTCACCGTGTATCTGTGAAAGTGCTGGTCCTGTCCCCAGGATGGGACACTGGGTGACCCTGGTTACCCTGCGATACCATGCTCCCCAGAGCTTGTTAGAAACACAGACGCTCATACTCCACCCTGCACATGCTGCGGGAGAATTCACATTCAGCAAAGTCCCCAGGTGTTTCCGGTGCACATGTGAGTTGAAGATGCCCCTGGGCTTCGAGACAGGGAGGCTCTTCAAGTGGGGCCCTTCATGCCATGGGGGAGGAGGGCAGAGACACTGAGTTCAAGGGGGATTTGAGTAAGCATCTCCTGGGGCTGAAGGTCATCACCTTGACATCCACTGACACCACATGGTGCGCCATTTCCACAAGTGGCAGGACAGCCTGCATAGGAACTTTTCGGAGAAGGGAGTTGGTTTAAAGCCATGTTTCCTGACTAATGTCTGAGGTGTGAGGACCCAGTGATGCCAGGACAGAGTCCAAGTGGCCAATTCCAGAAGGGTTGCTTCAGGGAAAACGCTGCAGAGAATGGTAGGGACTTCACCAAGACCCACAGGGGGACAGCAGCAGCCAGGTCAGTGGGAGCCCGTCCACTCACAGCCTGGCTGCAAACAGAGCCAGAAGCATCCACCAGAGCAGCAGCGGCCAAAGAGAAAGAAACATGTCTTGGGGACTCCAGACAGGTCACGGGGCACGTGGCTGCCAGTGCGGAGGAGTTGAATGCCACCGGCAGAGTCACTTTGAGAAGAGCTCTTGCCCTGCACCTACGAGCCAGGACAGCCAGCTGCTCTCTGCAGAAAGAGCCTGTCAATGAGAATCTGGCGCTTCCCAGACGAGGCTCGATGCAGTTTTCCAAGCAGGCAATCTGAAGTTAAGAGAAGTTGTGGTTTCTCTTTCCAACCAGGCTCACTGAGCATCAGTTCAGACATTTAGGATAAGGGCATTCAGCTTGATAAAAATAAGTGGACGCACCCTTATGATGCTTGTAGGGCTTCCCTTACATGTTTTCCAGCCGTGCTTGAGCTACCGCTAGTGTGGTATTCCACAGCCAGACGTCTGATTCCGCTTTTTCTTTATTATTGTCTCAGTTACTGTTCTCTCAGTGCTGCGACAAAATACCTAACACCCAAAATTAAGGAAGGCAGGTTTATTTAGCTCATGATTTGTGAAGGTTTCAGTCCATACTCAGCTGGCTCCAAGGCAGAGCAGCACACAGCGGAGGACAGTAGTTTATTGCGGTGGAGAACAGCAGAGAAGGGAGGAGCCGCAGCTGCGGCAGCCAGCAGGCCTCTCTCCCCTCCTTCTGCTGTACGAAGGCTGTCTGCCCCAGAGAGGGTGTAGCCCTCGCACCCATAATCCCAGCATGGGATCATGAATCAATGACAAAGTCTAGAAGCCTACACAGTGGCCGCATGAGGCTTTGAGGGGATACCTAGACACAAACCCTAACACACTGAATAGCAGGGTTGATGTCTGCTTGGTCTCCACCCCCATCTCAAGGATTGCCTTGTCCCCAGCTTCTGAACCTGCCACTCAAGGCTGTCTGTCACCTGCCTGGCTGTCCAGCCTGCAGCCCACAGCTTCTCCTCATGTTATGTTCCTACCAAAATATGTCACAGCCCCTGAGGTCACGCCTGCCCTCCCAAGCACCCTCTAGCATTCCACAAAGGCTGTGTTGGCTGCTTAGAAATCCCTCACCATCAAAGTCCGATGGAAATACCTCCTCCTGCAAGAAAGCTTTCTGGCCTGTCCCCAAACCCTGCTTAGATCTCCCTGTCCCCTTTGACTACCTTGTTATGGGCTCAGAACAGATGGCACTGCAGCCTCCAGAGCTAGGGAAAAACCCCTGTGCCTGCCTCCTAGAAATCCTCTAGGATTGAAGATCTCTGACTCAGGGGCCAGTGAGATGGCTCATGGGTGTAAAGCACCTGCTTAGGTAAGCTTAGGCAACTTCAGGGACCTCGGGTAGATCCCCAGCACCTCATGCTGTGCCAGCCCCACCCCCAGGGCAGGCTAAGCTGGCCATAACATAGAGAGAGAAAGAAAGTTTTTTAAAAAAATCTCTGACCCAGGCAGGCACGCAATACTAGTCAGGGTTGAGCTAAGCAAGTTCCTTATTTACTCATCCATAAAATGGGAACAAATTAATCCCTACCTCACAGGGAAGGCCTGAAAACAAAATGAGGGCAGTGTTACGGCATGTGGCATCTAATTAAGTCCTAACGTGTTGTAGTTTGTATTACAAGTGATGAACACACACACACACACACACACATACACACACACACACACACACACACACACACACACACACACTGTTGATATTAAAAAATGACACTAGACATTTCAAGCAGGACAGCACTTAGAGGCGTCAGTAGCCTGGCTGGTCCACTGGCCTTGGGAACCTCTGCCTTGCTGTCCTTCTGAAATTCCACCCCTCAGGGGGAAGCTGCTCCTGGCTGCTCCCCGGAAGTCCACCCTCATCTGTCACCCCGAGTCTTCAGTACAGATTGCATGCACCAAAGGGCTCTGCAGGCTTACGGGGATGAAGGACCAAGGGTCAGCCAGCAGGGACTGAGAGCAGGGCCCAGGCCCCAGGGGAGGAGGCGCTCAGCTGACAGCAGGCCCTGCGGCCCCAGCTCGGGCTCTCAGATCTGGGTTCCTGGAGGCTTTCCTCCTTCTGAGGAGCAGAGCTCCCCGCACCCACAAGTCTTCAGGCAGTGCCCCCAGGAGAGGGAAGCAAAACCTTGGATAAACCTCAGAGTCCAAGTTCCCTGAAGAGCAGGAGGGGCCTCAGATGAGTGGGGGCGCTTCGCTTCCCATGTGTGTCCCTGAGGACGAAGAGGACAGCGGGCAGTGGCCCCTTTTTTTCCTCAGTCACCTTCAGGTGACTCCTCCGCGAATGGGGGGGGGGGGGAGCTAACACACTAGGCAGGTGTGTCCCGAACAGGAGCCTGAGGAGACAGAACAGGACCAGAAGATGCCAGGGGCAGTGGCGGG
This sequence comes from Myocastor coypus, assembly GCA_004027025.1. NCBI lineage: Eukaryota > Metazoa > Chordata > Mammalia > Rodentia > Myocastoridae > Myocastor > Myocastor coypus. The sequence goes on along the minus strand of PVJA010005158.1, from coordinate 76,080 downwards.
AGCCAGACGCCTTGGGGGCAGCAGGGAGAGGCTGGGATGAGCAGAGCGCTGCCACGGGAAGGTGCAGGAACCAGGATTTCTCAAGAGGGGCTGGAGAGATAGCTCTGTGGCACAAGTGCCTACCTGGCAAGTGGAAGGTTGTGAGTTTGAACCCCGGTCCCACAAAAAAAAAGAAAAAAAAAAAAAAGGATTTCTCAAGAGCTCAGGACCCTCCGACCCGTGGTATCGCCTCCTCCCACGCAGCAGCACTGCCCCTGGGAGCGGCTCCGGTAGCATCCCCTCTTCCCTGTTGGGGCTGTGGTACTCAGATAACTGATTTCACTTCTGGGATCGCTCCGCCTCGCTTGTCAAAGACAAACATTTGGTCTAACAAAAAAATGACACGCACGCCGGCGTGGTTTGGGGAAGGGAGCGGGCTTTAGAGACCAGGGATGTCGCACCTGCACGGCCGGAAGTGCCCACGCTCGGGGTCTCCCTCCAGGTCACAGCGCCCAGCACCCCAGGGAGGGATCAACTAGGGAAGCAGAGCGAGGTGCACTACTATGTTCCCTAATGAGGAAGAGAGAGGCCAAGGCGAGGGATCTCCAGTCCATGCTGGGGCCCAGGTGGGAAGGGGCCTACCAGGTGCTATGACCCTGGCAAAAGCTAATTTTTCAAAAATCGATCATTTGGGCAACCTATTCTACTGTCGTGGACTCCTTAGGGAATTCCTGGATTTAGTTACTTTGGTGGATTTGCTGCTGTCATGGTCCCAACTACGCACACGAACACACACACACACACACACACACACACACACACAGAAACACTCCCCACCCTTCAGTGCAGGTTAGTTTGCCACTGGCCTTGCCCCCTAGACTGTGGCTAAAGTGACAAGCCTGTCTGTTATTTGGGGGCCTGAACATTCAGAAGCCTGGCATCTCATCGCTGGCATGGACAGGCGGGACGCCAAACAGTGCACGCGCACACGCGCTCAACCTGCAGCTCCACCATACCTCACTGTGCAGCAGGACCCTGGGGACCAGCAGCAGCTCCTGACCACCCGTGCTGACCCAGAGCAGGGGCAAAGCAGGCCCAGCCTCCCCAAGCTATCTCCGGCTGGCTCCAACACCAGACATCCTCTAATCGATCCTCTCTCGGGAGCTGTCAGGCTGGCTGCTTCCTGGTGTCAGTGGCCGGGAGGGAAGCAACGCATCCGCTGGGGCTGCCTGTGGCTGAGTGAATCAAAAGGAGAGAGAGAAGGCCTTCTGCCGAGAGCGTTCATGGTCCATTCAGGTTGTCTGCAGGGAACCACAGGCAAAGTGGGGCGGGGAGCAGAAATCCTTCAAGTTTCCTCCTGTCTTCCCAGTTGGGAGACCAAACTGCAGAGTGAGGAAGCCATATGCTCAAGGCCACATCTGGGAGAAGAGTGGGTGCTACGATGCTGCAATGTAGCATTTTAGGGTGTACTAAGCACTTAGTATACATGATCTGATGAGGTCATCCCTGGCATGCATGGTGTTATGGTTTATGTCTAGTTGTCCCCCCAGAGCCTCATGGGACAGGGACTTCTATAGATTGAGACTTGACTCATGAGTCACTGGGATTATGCGATTTAGTATTGATGGGATTATGGATCTGAGTACTGCTGGGAACTATAGGTGTGGCCTGAGGCGGATAGGCTAAGGCAGAGAGCCTGATGTAATATAGAGAGACAGAGAGATAGATGTGGGCTGTTGCTCTCTGCTCTCCTGGTTGGTCAGTTGCCTCTGTCACCATTTTGTTGCTGTTCCGCCGCCATGAACTGGATGCTCCCTGCCCTGTTCCACTCAGCCTTGGGCCAGCCGAATATGGGCTGAAACCTCCAGTAACTGTGAGCTAAATAAACTTTTCCTTCCTTCATTTTGGGTGTCGGATATTTGTCCCAGCAATGAGAGAAAAGTAACTAAGACACATGGTAAGAATCACCACACGTGATGTGAAACTCTTATTTATTTATTTATTTATTTATTTATTTATTTTGCAGGACTGGGTTCGAACTCATGACCTTGCACTTGCCAGGCAGGCACTTGTGCCACAAAGCTATCTTCCTGGCCCTGAAACTCACATTATTTTTCATGATTTAATATTTTTATTGTTTAAATTTAACAATGGTTATATTACATATTTTCATCATCAGATCAGTTTAAATTGATAGATGTGGGTATATAGGATTGATCAAACAATTAAAACAATTAAACATTAACATTTTCAATAAAAAATATGGAACGCTTCACAAATTTGCGTGTCATCCTTGCGCAGGGGCCATGCTAATCTTCTCTGTATCGTTGCAATTTTAGTATATGTGCTGCTGAAGCGAGCACCCGAAACTCACATTTTTTTTTAATTTTTTTTTATTTATTATTTTTATTCTTGTTTCAGAACCTTTGTTTGTTTATTCACTCATTTTTATGGCCGGCTCAGCCCGCCCCGAGGGCAGGGCTGGCGCAGCATGTGGTGCCGGGGATCGAACCGCAGTCCCTGAATCCGCCCAAGCTTCCCCAAGCAGGCGCTTTAGACTACTGAGCCATCCTGCCAGGCCCGGAAACTCACATTTTAAAGATGAAGAAATTGAGGCTTAGGGGTATTTTTTTTTTCATACCAGGAATTGGAACTCATAACCTTGTACTTGCCAGGCAGGTGCTGTGCCACTGAGCTATATTTTTGGCTCTCAGAGGTTTCATTAAGTCATCCAATATTATAAACCTCTAGTGCATGGGAGAGAGAGGATTTGAAATCCTAAAAGTTTTTGAACCAGAAATTGAACTCAGGACCTTGCACTTGTCAAGCTGGTGCTTATGCTGCTGAGCAATAGCTTTGGACATGAAATCCTAATTTCTAAGCTATGGATCTTAACCACTGAGCTACATTGCTTCTGGGAGATAAAACCACAGTCACCAGTTTGGGACCAGAGCCAGGCTACTGCCTCTCAGTGTAGTTGTGTCCATATCCCATCAGGCTCCTGCTTTGTCTCTGTCTCACTCCCTAGCCCTCCATGTATTTCCTCCTCTGTGCGTGGCTGTGTCTATTTCTCTGTGTCTCTTGACTGTTTGTGTGTGTGTGTTCACCAGTCTTTCTCTTTGCTCTGTGTATACAGATGTGTGTGTGTGTGTGTGTGTGTGTGTGTGTGTGTATTAGTCTGCAGCTCTGTGAATAGCTGAGGAACAGAATTCCACACTGAGTGTGTAGATGGATGGATAGATACTTAGATGGATGCATGCATGGATGGTTGTTGGGTGGGTGGGTGGATGAATGGATGGATGGATGGATGGATGGATGGATGGATGGATGGAAGGATGGTGTAAGAATCTGTGGGTCTCTCAGTGTGATCAGTTTTACCCAGGGAGAAATGACAGTAGGAATGAGGAAAAAATAGATATGATGCTGGGTTAGGTGGTAGCTCATCTGCCTAGTTGGCGAGATGACCTCGAGCAACAATATGGAATTTTATTTATAGATTTTCAAAGTTATTGACACATAACACAAGATTGCCTAGTGACTAATAACTGACATTAGCCAGTCTCATGACTGAGGTAGCTTGCTTGCTTTAGTCACTGAGGCCTAGTCCTGCCTACACACATTTGACCAATTTGCCAGCTTGCAAGGCTCTCAACAAATGGATGATGGATGGATGGATGGATGGATGGATGGATGGATGGATGGATGGATGCACAGAGGTACGGATGCATGGATGGATCCATGGATGGATCCATGGATGGATGAATGGACAGATGCATGGATGGATGGATATGGGATGGACAGGCAGATAGATGGGGCCAGCCTCCCTTCAAAAACAGAAAGTGTGCTAATGGCTAAGCCCTTCCGAGGCCAAGAGTCCCCGGCAGCCAAGATCTCAGAGCCAATGATCTAACCCCCTCTTGTGCCCTCCCTCCTCAAGCCCAGTGCATTCCATTTCCATCTTAACTGAAGCTGCCTGGGGCTTAATGGCTTATATTCAGTTTTATTGTTGATACAGATCTTTATCTGCCCTGGGCTTATAACTGACATTTAAATTACTCTAACAACAAATCAATAACTATAGATCCCTAGACCTTGTATCCTGAGTTTTCCCAGGTCAAAGGTACAGAGGAGTTGAGGTCAAGGCTTTGTGTAATTGAAAGTGGGGAAGCTGGGTCCATGCTATGTAAATGCTTGAACTAAAATAGAGCTGTGTGTCCCCAGGCCAGAGTGCGGTAGCCTCTCACTGGACTTCCCAAGTGCTTGGTGGGCACTTCCTGTGTGTACAGAGCTCTATGTTAAGCAACAAGGATGAACAAAATTAGGTCTCAACCTCTAAGCATCCCCATACGAGGAGTGGTACCACAATGTTGGTACCCAGGTTACTGCAAGCAGGGTGCAGCCAAGGCTGCAGTTGAGAGCCAAACAGAGCCTGTGGGGAGACAAAGGGTGGAAGGAGCAGCACAATACATGGGAGTTTGTGGGGGCTTCATGGAGGAGAAAGGCTGTTCCAGGGATGGAAACACTCAGGGCCAATGAGACCTGGAGGAGCCTAGCAGGTGGCAGGGGTGGCAGGAGAGGTTCATGAGGAAAATCACATAAGAAGTGAAAGTGACCCTGGGTAACTCTGGATACAAAGCTTAGACTCGCAGCTACCTCTCTGCAAGCAGAGGAGAGCGTGGAAGGTCTTCGTGAGTGGGAGGCAGCTCAGCAAGCTGTGCTTCTCGGAGTCCCTGGGAGCAGTACAGAGCCGGAAGGAGAAGAAAGCAGGCTTGGTTGGGGGGAGGCCTGGGCCAGCGGGCCCGGCTCCCCAGGGCACAGATGAGCTGTTTTATCTACCTTCTTTCAAGCAGTGCCTCAGCTGCCTTGAGAAAAACAACACGGGGGAGATGGATGCTCCCGGGGCCTCCTCGGTGCTGTGAGTTATGGAAGTGGCCTTAATCTTGGAGGCCAAACTGTTTATCACCCTGGTGAATTTAGACTCTGGTTCCAGGAAAAGAGACAAGCGATCTCTTGTCTCTGCATCAGCACAGACACGTGTTCCCCAGCAGCCGATTAACTGCAGAGCCGCTGCGCCAGAGCCTCCAGGGGCGTCTGTCTTGGTGGGCTGCACTTGAGACATCCGCAGGGGCTGAGCTCCAGTGCAGAAGGTGGGCCCAGGGGTGGAGTGGGGAGCTGCAGGATGCTTCTTAGTATCCTGAGGAGTGGGGGGGGGGCGCATGCACGCACACACTCACGCATGCACACGCACATGGGCACACATGCATTGATCTGCAGCTCCTTGGGTAACTGAGGAGCAGAATTCCACAATAAATGAGTGGATGAATGGATGGATGGATGGATGGATGGATGGATGGATGGATGGATGGATGGACAGAGGGGTGGATGCCTGGATGAATGGATGGATGGATAGATAAATGGATGGATGGATAGATGGATGGATGGTTGGATGGATGCATAGATGCAGGGATGTGGACTCACCTCATCCACAAACGACAGGCATAGGAAGGAGCAGATCCACCCAACACAAATGTCCATAGCAGCCAAGTCTCACAGAGCTCTTGGGGCTCAGCTTGAGGGTAGAAGTCCCCAGCAGGGCTGGTGTATCCGTCTAGGTACAGTAAGGCACTTGGGATTACAGTGTACTAAGAGGCCATAGAGTGTTCTCATTCCTTTTAAGATCAAGGAGGAAAGTATAGCACGCCTGTTGTCTCCGCACTCAGGAGGCTGAGGCAGGAGAACTGAGACCTGCCTGGAGCTATACTGTGAGTTCAAGGTCAGCCAGAACTGGCCACCTGATCTTCTCTCCAAAAAATATAAATAAGGGCCAGGGACATAGATCAATGGCCTAAGCACCAGCCTGGTGATCAGCAAGGTTGTGAGATTGATCCCTGGTACCAAAATAAATAAATAGAGAAAATCAGAAGAAAATAAAGATAATTCAGGTGTATTCAATTCATTTTATACACATGTAGTAATAAAACTACTGTATATCATACAGGTACATTGTTATTCTTATTTTGATAGAGGAAGAGACCTAGGAGACAAAAGCACACAGCCCTGGACCTAGGCCCTGGGCTTCAATATTTTCCACTGAGATCAAAAATACTGGGTGAAAAAAAAAGAAAATACTGGGTGAGTTGGGGCCAAACCCCAGCCCAAACCCTCACTGCCCAGCTCCCTTCATCCCCTGCTCTCCCAGCTCCTTACTGAGCAGCGCACCGGGGCTCCAGGCCTCACAGGGGGTCGGGAGGTGGCAGGTATGCACAGGTGTGCACAGGCCCCTGCACAGCAGCTCCGGCTCCTCTAGCTGTCGCCCACTTGCCACCCCCACTTCCCACTCTCTGGGCCAGGCGAAATGACCCTCACGGTGCCGCACCTCTGCACTGCTCCTCCCTCACTCTGGGGCTGTGGGTGGCGAGAAGTCCCCAGAAGCCTCAGCATAGCTCTGCATTGCTCTGCTGGGTCAGATGATCACACTCACCATGGCCTGGCTGCTAGGTCATAATAGGTTGTTGCTAGCACCTGGGCCCACATGCGCTCTGTGTGTGCACAGGCACATGTGCGCGCGGGCGTGTGTGTGTGTGTGTGTGTGTGTGTGGTACTAGATGAACTCAGGGCCTTTCCTCTGAGCTGCACCCTTACCCCTTCCTTCCTTCCTTCCTTCCTTCCTTTCTTCCTTTTTCTTTCTTTTTTTCTGTGGAACCAGGGAGATTGAACTCAGGCCCTTGCACTTGCCAGGCAGGCACCTGAGCCCCTGAGCTATCTCCCCGGCCCTCTTCTTCCTTTCTTAAGACAAGGTCTCTCTAAGTGACCAAGTTGCTGGAGCTGGGCTAGAACCTTCAACCTTCCTGCCTCAGCTTCCCAGTAGTGCACCATCACACCCGGCTGTAGCCCCTAGCACTTATCACAGAGCCACACTCAGTGGGGCTGGAGACCCAGCTGCTTTGTGGGGGGCCCCTGCAGAGCTCCTGCTGCAAGCGCCTCATTCTCCAGGGCCTCTGGGCCTCTGCAGCCAGGCAGGAAGGAAAGCCTGCTGCTATTTCTTCAGCACAGAATGTGACCAAGTCTTCACGGCATGCGACTGTCTCAACAAGGGCGAGTGCCTTGAGGTCAGAAACGCCGTGCAACAGAAAGCACACAGACAGTCTCTCAATGATCCCTGAGTGGTAAGCGGGTGCATGTGCTATCTTATTAAATTAACTATCTTATTAAAGATACCGAGTGTTCGGCACTGAGAGATCGTTAGCGGCTAACGTCCACTCTGCCCGGCGCATTAGTAACCAAGACGCCCCCTCTGGCTTGTGCGTAATGGGCTGCAATGGCTGGATATGGCAGAGGCAGCCACGCGGAGGAGTCTGAGCACAGAGCCCCAGCCACGGGGAGTCACCAGATAGTTGGGGGGGGGCACTAACACAGCACCCCCTGCACGGAACACAGCAGGGGTGCCTTCCCCAAACTCCAGCTGAACTGAAGACTGGCTGATACCTGCAGTCCTGCTGGCAGGAGTTTGATGTCACTCATGCGACCCACGGGTACTTATTAAACTGTCGCAGTGTGCCGGTCACTGCTGAGACCGCTATCCACAGGAGACAGGCAGACTTAAGACCGCAGAGGACGGGTACATTTTAAAATTACAGAAATCGTGAAATGGCGTGCACCTGTTGTCCCGAATATCAGTTCTGGGCGGACTTTTACGTTTGTAATGCTCTGCCTTGAAACCACGTAAGGGCCTGCGTCCTCGTTTACTGGGGCACCCTGGCCATTCCATGGCAGGGCAGGGGTGGGAGGTAGAGAAGAGGGCGAGCAGCCATGCGCTCACTCTCCACCCCTCAGAGGTGCATGCCATCACCTGGACCAGCTGCCTGGTAGCGTGTGCAAATGCGCAGGTGGGGATGCGCGTGCTAATCTACCCACAGCAGTTCAAAAGACCTTTGAGAAATATTTACGGATGCGCGTGAACAAATGTGTGTGATTGCGGCCGTGAGTGTGCACATGTGCGTGAACAGACGTGGATGTGTGCATGAATGAACGTACTTGAGTACATGTGGGCGTGCATGAAGAATGATGCACAGGGCTGCGTGCGAACATGAGGTTGGGCCACACGAGCGCGTGCGCGTACACAGGACGCATGCGTGCGCGCTTGGACCCGCCCAGGCCCTGCCCGCGCGCTCCCGCTTTCTGGAAGGAAACTGCGGGAAGGGCCAGATGGTCTCCTCTGACCTGCTATTTATCATCCCGGCAAAAGCTTATTCAGTTTAATGCTCTTCGGCAATTCATTTAAGGGCTCTGTTTGTTTCTGCTGATGAGGACTGTTAATTTGCACAGCGGTCTCATTAGGCCTAAACCACCAATTAATTCCTTTTGTTCTCATTAAATGGCTGATTCCTAAACATTTCTAGGACAACAATGGGCCGCCAGAGCCCAGCCGCCATCCCAGTTGCAGCTGGGAGGTGGGGGGTTTGCAGCAGGTAGAGATGGGGGTTTCCTCAACCCTAGACCCCAGGCGTGACGGCCCTGGTTGGCTGGTCTCTGCCAGCCTGGGAACCTGCCAGCCTCGGCCAGGCTCAACTTGAAGCCCAGCAAGCCATCACCTGGGGCAGCCCTGGCAGAGCAGGCAGAGGGGGAGCAGGCGGGGCCCAGCAGAAAAGGACCGAGGTGGGAGACCTGTGGCCCCACAAAGTCTCCTGGGGCAGCCCAGGCTGGGGCCTGCTCTCTCTCCCCAGGCTTCCGACTGCGTGGAGCCCAGCGCCTTTGTGTGATGGAGGCTGCACAGGCCCTGTACACACACCGTGGAGTCTGGGAGCCATGCGGAGGAGAGTATGGGAGTAGGAGAGGTCTTTCGGCGGCACGGGCCTAAGCTGGAGACCCCATGTGCTGGATCGACCCAGGGCCCCAGTCACACCCTGAGATTCAACTTCCTGTGCTGAGAAAGGACCATGCTTTTCCGGAGCACAGAGCAATCACTGCAAGGGCAGCCTGGCACAGATGCCCCCTACAAAGCGCACAAGGCCCTCTCTTGGGGCCCCACCTTATCCTCTATCTTTCACTGAAAGTCTCCTCCACAGGCAGGCACCTGCTTCCTGTAAGGGTGTGGAATTAGGAGTGTGGAAAAATTCTGCAAGGGCACTTCTCCAAGTTTAAGAAAGCCAGCTTTTCAAGAACTCAGTCCCCTCGGGGGAGCCACACCCCCCCCACCTTTCCCCTGCTGGGTTGGCTGAGTGCTGCCAACCCTGCCCCACCCACAAGGATACCGGAAAATAAAGCAGAGGACTTAATGCACAGAGGCATCATGGGAAATTCCAGGAGGCACAGCCTACCCAATACCAGGGCCTGGACACAGGCTCCATCCTCTAAGATTTGCTTAACCTCTGGGCTTCCATGTCTGTAAAATGGAAACAGTATAAGCCCCTGCCATCTTAGGAGGGGTGAAGTCCATGAGTCATTACCAAAGTGCTTCTCAGAGCTCGGTGTCACAGAAGGGGAACTCCTCCCTGCAGGAGCTGTGCTAGGCCCTGGGCTGCCTCCTGTCCCAGCCTCGCCCCACATCCGCTCACCCCGACCTCTCTGGGCTTTTCTATGCCAGTTCCGTAAGTCCCAGATTCCCATAGAGAGCTACCAGGTTTACCAACAACACACAGTGCTACCAGCTAAGTTTGACTTTCAAATAAACAACGAAATATTTTAGCGTAAGTATTCCCCACATCTGGCATGGAAAACCATACTAAAATTATTTGTTGTTTATCTCATACTGAAATTTAACCTGGCATCCTATACAGCCCTGCCTCCTACCCATAAGTCTGGCAAATGTCTGCTTAACTTTCTAGAATCCATTCCAGGGGCACCTCCTCTAGGAAGCCCTCCTGATCCTCCACTAAAATCAGTGAAGCCACCCTGCCCAGCCCCACTGACATCTACCCAGGTCAGGTCACTACGTTGGCAATAAGCGAGCTCCATGCCCATCTTTCCTGTCACCTTTTGAGCCCCTTGGGGTGGTGGGGAGGGTGTCTCAACTGTGTGGGAGTGGGTCAGGTGTCATACACCTGTTTCCCAGTCTTCCCTCCCCTTCTCCTCTGTACTCAATGTGTTTCTGTCTCATGGACTCTTTCCTGTCCCCACCTAGCAATGGTAGGTGGAAGAATATCGGGACAGGGACAGAGATCACATTCTGCCATCCAGCACATGCATGCTCCTTTCCTTGTGGATAACAAAGTCCTGTCTGGAGCAGCACTGGATTCAGCTTAAAGAATATATTATGTAGCCCGCCTGCCCCCCACCCGCCCCCCCCCCCTGCAGCTAGGCCCAGCCACATGACTGAGTGGTGACCAATGAGCGGGAACTCCAGGATGTGACCATTTGTCCCTCCCCTTTCTTCTATTCTGCTCCCTAGGAGGAAGATGTGCTGACAGCCATCCTGGGTTATGAAGCAATTTTGAGGGTGGCAGAGCAAAAGCAGGCTGGCCTTGGTGACTTTGTGACCCTCAGGCCAGCCCTTCGCCGCACACTGGCAGGAAGTTGGGGCAGTTAGCCTGCCAGAGTTTCATGGATGACGGCCAGAGACAAAGGCGAGAAGTTTGTGTCCATTTTCATTCAATCCCATGGGGCAATGCAGAGCAGTCCAGGGAGACTGGACTGACCTCTCCGCGTGTGGCTCTTGGGCTTTCTGCTTCCTCGCTTCCACGAGGGGAGCGGCCTTCTTCCACCACGCTGTTTCTGCCTTGCAGCTTGCTAGATGGAAACTTCTGAAGCCCTGAGCCTAAAGAAGCCTTGTCTCTTGGAGGTTGTGCCTGTCACGGTTCTGTCCAGCAATCTGAAACCGCCTAACGCAGTCTCCTCTCCGAGTGCATTCTCACATCCCTGGCATGATCCGTGTGTCTAGGCCGCCAGGACCACGAGATGCATGGGGTGGGGCATGAAGCTAAGAGCCACACAGCTAAAGCTCCTCGCTCTTTGCCCCTGGAGTATGGTCAGCGTGAACCCCTGGCTGGGACAGCGCTCCCCGGTAAAGTTTGCCCTAAGTTTTGCCCTTGAGACTGAAAACCGGTCATCAACAAGTCTGAATTACAGACCAAGAGCATTCAGAGGGAAAAGTATTTTTTCCTCTAAATCTAGTCACCAAGAACCTAAAATCCCAAGATTGGGGGGTCACAGAGGGGTATGGGACATGACTGGGCCCCTTGGTACACTCCCATATTCTGGTTGGCCTGGATGGAAAGTCCATTCCTATTAGACTTTAAGGAAATAGGATGGATAGCCCAGGCAGCCGCTGTAGGATGTTTGGGCCACGTGGGATGACCACCATGCCGTCCAGCCAGCACTCCTTTTCTTGGTGGCAGCACCTACTTCTCTGGGGCACTGTGCTCCCCATCAGGTGCCCCCTAGTGAAGTTACAGAGGGGAGCCCCAAATGGAGCGCCCAACCCAGCCATTGCATGTGTGTGCCTCACATTGGGGCGGGGTAGAGCTCTTCCCAGGGGTTTTCCAATTGGCAACCAGGGGCAAAGGGTCTTCATCCACTGTTGCCATAACGAGGGCCATGGGCAGAAAGCATAGGCAGTCCTGGTGCTCAGTATCCACTTGGAAAGACCAAGGACAGCAGCAGGAGCTAGTGGACAGCAGGGTCACACAGGCGACAGTAGTGACTGAAGCTACTCCCCTACTCTCCTGTGAGTTAACCCCATGGCTCCACGAATTCCCACTTCGTAGGCCTGGTATAAAATAGATGGTCACAAACTATGACTCGCAATTCAGACTCCCATGTTCCCAGCTGGGTCTGGGGAGCCAGGGCAGACTCCGTGTGCCTATTCTGTGTTACCCCTTTGCAGAAGGCGAAGACAGATGGCCTTGTCCACACAGACAATCTGCACCCAGTGGTGGCCCCGGCTCAGCTCTTGCCTCAGACCCCATGGCTAAAGAGGAATCAGAGCGTGGGGGGGGGGGCACACCTACAACACTCAGGAGGCCGAGGCAGGAGGATCCCTGCAGATTTGAGGCCAGGCTGGGCTACGCAGTCATTTAAGGCCAGCCTGAACTACATACTGAGACCCTGCCTCAAAAACTAAAAAGGAACCAGAGAGTTCTGGCCCATCTCCATCCTGTAGCCTAGAAGCGAGCTGACAGAGGCTCAGTGGCCCTTAGTCACCTGCTGGTGCTTCCTGAACCAAACCACACCAGGAATCCGTGGTAGAGGCTCAGCTGCCTCTCATTAGAATGAATCCTCACCACGTGCCCCATTCTGCTCTCCAGGACAACTGCTCTGCTGGGGCTCAGGGTGTGGGAGGGAAGGCCGTGAGGACCATGGTTTATCCACTGACTAAATGCTGGCTTTAAACTACAGACGTCTATGTTTGGCCACTTCTCGCTTCCCATACCAGGCTGAGGAAACCTGCACGTCCCTCTCCTCTGGGGACATCTCTTCTGGAAGGATGGCCATAACTTAGTTCCTACAGTTCCTGCGAGTTTTGCTTCTTTTTTCTTTTACTTTATTGTACTTATTTATTTATTTATTTTTAGGTTGAAAAGGAGCCCTGAAATTGAAGAGGACACATGGCCTGAAAGGTCCCTTTGTCCTGTCTGTCACCAGACCCTAGTCCACACAGTGCAGGCTGTTTAATCAGTCAACAAATCATCAGGCCCCTTCTCTGGCAAATCCCAAATGTGTATTGTCTCCTCTAATCTGATCTAATCCTCCCAATCAGGCCCCCAGAGCAATTAGCACCTCTTTTCAGAGGAGGGGACCTAGGTAAGGTCAGGCAGCTGTGTCCCCTGCCCGCCTGGCTTTCTTCAAGGCCGCCCTCCCCACCCAGCCAGCATCTGTCTGTCGCTCCTCCCAGGACACATCACAGCGGGCCTGCATCCCTCGCCTCACCTCAAGGCTGGCAGGAGCCCTGGGCACAGGCGGTGAGCCGCTGTGTGCGCGCATCCCATGGGCAGCCTCTATTCTGCGCCGCTGAGCCCCTGGCCCTTTCTGCTGCAGATGCCAGTGTGTCCTGAGGGCCAAGGCCACAGCGCCTATGTCTGCCACAGGATCCCCAGTTACTGCCCAGCACCTGGCACACAGTAGGTACTCAGGAAATATTGGCAACATCCTGGCCAGATGGATGCATTTTGAAACCTGGGCGGGTGGACTGCCTCACACTCCACACCACAGCCCCAGAGCTGAGGGGCAGCTTGAGAGCCAGCTCTTCCCAGCTGCTCGGATTTTGCCGGGTCTTTGATTTTTTTTTTTCTCCCTGCCCACCTGACCTGCGCACGCAGATACGGAGAGAAGGGCCCTGCCGACGCCCTCTCTCTCCTCCCGCAGGGGGAGACTTTCCAGCCCCGCCCAGAGCTCATGGCCTGCGTTTGCATTCACCCCCCAGCAGAACCAACGCAGCTGGGGTACAAATCAATTGTATCGATTTGCAATTAGAAGGATCAATTAAGAAAAATATTAACAACAGCTTCTAATCCTTGCTATAAACGTTGCTCAGTTTAAAGGCTCCTGAGTGGTCAGGTCCCTCCTGTCTCCCTCTGCCCCTGTGGTCCACATCCTGAAGCCAGGGGAGGAAGGAGCCCAGCAGGGCCTGGGAAGGCACAGCTCCCTCTGGGGCGGCCCCACGCTTCAGTGCTCTGGGGCAATGAAAAGTGATCGCAGAAGCCCTGGTCACCTGTCTTCACACCTTGGCCTGTCCCTGTCACACACTGCTGGCCAACCAGCACCTATGCCTGGTAGGCCAGAGCGGAACCTTCACTGCCATGCACTGACTGGCACCCCATGGACACCCATGCGCCACCCCACCCCACTGCGCAGGGAAGGAGCAGGGGGTGTGGTCCTGGGCAGATGGAAATGACAAACAGACACAGAAGAGTGGGTGCACTTAGCTCAGGCAGGTGAGAAGCCCATCCCAGGTTGCATGGCTACCACAAGCGGGGCCACTCTGGAGGCCCGCGGAAGGCCTGCTTGTTCTAGGATAGCCAGCCTACGGCTGATAGGAGGCCAAGGTGCGAGAACAGGTGGAGGGCTTCACTGTCCCTCTTCATAGGCCCAGGGGACTCGGACATGGGGCCACCCCAGAGGGAGCTTTGCCTTCCTGGGCCCTGCTGACCTCCTCCTTCCCTCCTAGGCCAGCAGCAGGAGACAAGGCCCAGGACCAAGGGGAAAGCCAGCATGATCCCCCCAGAGGCTGTTGGCAGCTAGAGAAATCCTTTCTGAGACAGAACCATACTCACCAAATTACCCAGCCCTGGGGTCGAGGGTCCATTCACCCCTCTCGAGTGTGGGTGCTAGCCATGCCCTTCTCGTCCCCACACCCCTCCTGTCCTGGCTGGGCCTCCTTCCCTGCAGCAGCAGCAGCAGCAGCAGGACAGTGTAAACTGTCCCCTGCTACATTAACATCCGCCCAAGTGGTCATTAACAGAGTCACAATCAATTTCTCCGGAATGATTGCTATTGCTCGGGAACTTAATGGAATCACTGGGTCATTTTTCATTGGAAGAAAAGGAGGGGCAGGTGGGGCAGGGAAGGAGAAACTGCCCTGTACTGTGGAGGGGGCCTCCAGGGACCAGTGGTGGACGGAAGCCTGCAGAGGGAGCTCATGGTGTCCTGGCTGGGTAATCAGCCCGCAGAGAGGCTTATTAGGCAAATGGAACATGATGAATGTGTTATTCCAACCGTGCAGTTGGGAAGGCTGGGGGCGGGAGGGTCTTACCGCCACAGCTGGGTAGCCGGCTGGGGAAGGTGATGATGGGGACCGCCCTGGTAGATAGGGAAAACAAGGTTAGGGTGACACGCAGCTGGAAGTGGGGGCTCAGGAAACAGATCCATGGGCTTTGCTTACCCAGAAACCTCTTAGACGTCGTCTTGTTCCCGGTACCTTCCTGTCCTGGCAGTAGGCAGAGGGGGGACATTTTCCGAATCCCTAGGAAGCCGGCTCACAGGGCTCCTCTGTTGGAGGTGTGTGGCAGGAGAAAGAGCTGCAGCATTGGCAGTGAGCGGGGCACCCGGGCACTTGTGCTGTGGCCCACCCCACGGCTCACTCTCCCCAGAGGTTCGGGAACCTCTGCTCTCTCTCTCTCCAGGCACAGGAAGAGGTGGCTGCCAGTCTCCTGGGGACAGCAGCCAGTCAGCCAGCTCCAGCCATCCCAGCGCTCCCGGCAGGCTGGAAATCACTCTCTAGACCCAGGATTCCACTGTGCAGGGAAAATCGGCTCAGCAATGCAACTGGGCCTCAGGCTGCTGCTGCCCAGGTTCCATCAGGAGAGGGTCTGCGCAGGCAGAAGAAGGCCAGCTCCCGCCTGCCTCAGCCTCGGGCATGGAGGGCTGGCCCGTAGGGTGGTGCCCCTGCATGTCCCCTTTGCCTTCAAGTCCCTGGGGGACAGTTCCAACAGATACAGGCCCATGGGGATTGAGCTCTGACCGCTACAGAGGGCAGGAGTCTTAGGTGTGCAAGGCCAGGGCTAGAGCCTGGGCCCCGCATTCACTACCCACAGCACCCAGGACGAACTCTTGCACTCCAGGGCCAAGTCACTCTCTCTCCACATGGGAATAACATTCACCTGCTTTGTAGAATTAGGAGGAAAAGAGAAATCTTAGGACCATGACTCCTTATTTAAATTCCCTGGGACTGGAAGTGTTTTAAGATTCAGATATTCAGCTGGGTGTGGCAGTGCACACCTGTAACCCAAGCACTCAGGAGGCTGAGGTAGGAGCATCACTGTGAGTTTGAGATCAGCCTGAACTGCATAGCAAATCTCTATCTCAAAAAGCTGAAAAAAAAAATGAAGAAAGAGTCAAAATATTCTTTAGGTCTTCAGAAACAGAATAAAGAGGCACTTGTGCTACTATTCTGTTATTCCCCGTCACTCTGGGGGATCTGGGACAGAGCCCTATGATAAAATTTGTTAAGTTTTCTGCAGACAAACAAATGTGAATTCATAGCCCACAGGATAAAGACATATTGCAGTTGCCAGATAGATTCTTAAAAAGCTTTCTGGGGCTGGGGAGATAGCTCAGTAGTCTAAGCACCTGCCTGGCAAGTGCAAGGACCGAGGATCGATTCCCAGTACCACATGCTGTGCCGGCCACCAAAATTGGGTGTGGTGGCGAATGCCTGTAATCCTAGTGCTGGGGAGGCTGAAACAGGAGGATCACTACAAATCCAAGCTGTGTAGTGAGACCCTGTTATGGTCTGTGTGTAGTTGCCCCTCTAAAGCCTCATGTAAGTCATGGGACAGGTGCGCCTGGAGGAGCAGTGCATGGCTTGAGGGACAGGGCCAGAGGACCAGGGCGGGACTCCAACCCCATTAAACTGACAGCATGAGCTGTCCCCCAGGCTGGGGGGTCTCTCAGAGGTGTGGAGAGGGTTATTCTGGATAAGGCAGTGTCCCAGCAGGACTTGCTACATAACTCAGGCTGATTTTTTTTTTAATAGTATTTTACTTATTTTTTATTATGGCCAGCTCAGCCTGCCCTGGGGGCAGGGCTGGTGCAGCATGTGGTGCTGGGGATTGAACCTTGGTCCCTACAGTTGCCTAAGCTTTTCTAGGCAGGCACTTTAGACCGCTGAGCCATCCCACTGGCCCCTCAGGCTGTTTTTAAACTATGAAACCTCCAGTAACTGTGAGCTAAATAAACTTTTCCTTCCCTCATTTTGCGTGTCAGGTATTTGTCCCAGCAATGAGAGAAGAGTAATTAATATAGACCCTGTTCCAAATAAATACATGTATAAAAAGAATTTTTTTTAATTTAAAAATGAATTGCTGTCTGCGTTCAGCGTATTTGGGGTTATTGCCAGACTGGGTGCCCAGCAAGGGGAATTCGCTTCCCTGGACCACACACGGGCCTGAGTGGGGTCAAGATGGGCCCTTGGGTGTCTGTGTGACAGCCGTGTCTGCTCAGCTTAGACAATGAACAAGGTGGCAGCCACGTTGGGGGTCACCACAGACGGGCTGAGGCTGTGGGTGCCTCCTGCGCTTCATACTCGGAAAACGCAGGGCCGATGTTGGATCCAGCCAATTAGGAGAATTTCCCATAAAAATTTAATTCTCCAATGAAATAGCGGTGCAAAGTGAAATAGGTGAAGCATTTTTAAACTGTAAATTAATGATCTATAGCTACAGCCATCGTAATAATCATAATGGCTCCCGATTACGAGATCCGGGAGGCCGAATCTGGGCCAGGCACTGAGCCTTCGGCACCATTGCCTTCAGGGACCGGATGCGCTGCGGCACTTTGCAAGCCAGGTGTCAGACTCAAGCTGGGCGGTGGGCTCATTGGGCTTCTTACCCCAGCGGCCAAGGCCATTGCATACAGAAAACAAGACTGGCAAAAAAAAAAAAAAAAAAAAAAAAAACAAATCGCCTCCCCACCAGCACAGTGTCTCCCATTCCTGTTGAACTGGAACCTAGTCTTGCATGGCTGGGCCTCTGTTTCTGGTACTGCCGCCACTTCAGGCCAGGAGAGCCTGTGGAGCGTTCTGCGGGGTCAGAAGTAGGCAAGAGGCTACAGCCTGGAGCATCGCTGTCCTGTCTGATGTAGTAGAACACAAGAGCCAGGCTGCTGGTTTCAAGCCCTGACTGGGCACTGACCATGTGGCTGCAGGAAAGTTCCTCAGCCTCTCTTCTCCCCATCTATGAAGTGGGGCTGGCCACCATGGCACCCACTTCCCAACGGACACAGGCGATGGACGCACTCAGAACCGCGTCTAGCGCCTGACGAGGGCTCCAGGCCAAGTAGTGGCTAGGATCACTTTCCCTTCCCTAAAGGCTCTTTGCGTCCACAGCCATAACGGTTCCTCCTAATGAGCAAGAGGCAGGAGACCTCGCACACGGCTCTCAACCCTCAGATGCCCCTGTACCGAGCCACAGTGCTGAGCATGGTGACTGACGGCCGCATCTAGTAAGCGCTCAGCAGGTGTCAGGACCCCTGGGCAATGAGTAGACTTCTTAGTCAGCACACAGCCCTCCCTGGTTTGTTATTCTCTAAACCGTAATTGGATGAGATGCATTGGATCGATTGTCCTTGACAATATGTTTCTTGGTTTGCTTTGCTTTTTGGAGACAAGGTCTGGTTGTGGAGTTTAGGCTGGGCTAGAACTCACAGTGGTCCAGTGACCCTCCTGCCTTAGCCTCAGGAGTGCTGGGATTACAGGAGTGAGCTACCCCATCGGGCGGCAACGTATTTCTTCAAGAAAAAGCTTGTCTCTTCCTCTGTGGATTTAAAAATGGACAGAGTCACAGTACAGGTCACCCAGGACTGAGTCACTGTTGGCGTTGTTTTCTGTACAGTCACCATCCCCACCTTCAGATGCCATGTCCCTCCCACCCCACCTGCAGGTCCCTGTGCTGACTCCTGTGTGTTTCCTTTTTGAGTCCCACTTCCTGTTTGCTCCTGAACCGTAACAAATTCCCCTTCCCCCGCTCCTCTCCTGTCAATCCCATGTAATCATGCCCCTTCCAAGAGTCACCCTGCCTTGTGCATTCTACCATGAAGGGGCCTTGCCCCTCTGTGGACCTCTTTCTATCACCTAGAGTTTCTGTCTCCCATTCCCAGGGCCACTAGGAGCTCTTGAAGGTGACGTCAGGCATCAGGTGCCTCGGGAGTGCCCAGCCCCTGCTCTGCCCCAGTGCTCACACAAGGAACCCTGTAGCCCGCCTCCCACGCTGCCCACGAGGGCTGCCCCTGGCTTTCCCCGTCCATGGGGCCGGCTGTGTCTTCAGATTGTGGGAGGCTCTGAGCCTGACTTGCCAGCCTGAGTAACCAGGTGTGGCGCAGGTGTCAGCGGCCCATTGCTTGGAGCCATTACTAATAGTGCTGCACCAATTATCTCTTGCACAGAGGTGAGATTTCACAGATGCGAGGTGGGGCGGGGTGAGACCAGCACCAGCTGAGAGGGCTGTAGGGTGCGGGTGGCACCGGAAGCTGGGGACTGAGACTGCTGCCCTGAGCTGGCAGGGCTGGGACAGGGGCAGCCTTTCTCCTGTGTAGCTGGAGCTGCCCCTGCCTCTCCAACTCCCAGAATGCAATCTTCTGGAACCTCTTATTAAAAGTATTCTGCAGGTGATAAAAGTGTCACCAAAGATTTGCTCATTTTCTAAACTGTCATTAATAAAAAATTTATGGTCGGGAGAAATATAGGCAGTGGAGGATGGAGGGTGGGGAGGGAGAGCACGAGGATGATTTAAAATCTGTCCCTTCATAAATTAAAGACGGTGGCCCTCCTGCCGGCCAGTGTCCTCTGCAGGCTGCCAGACCCCTCCTCCACCGCTCCACACTTCCTGCTATCCTACCCTGAACATAGCCAAACGCTGCCTGTGCAGGGCCCCAACCCTGGCTTCCTCTGAACTTTCAATGCACCCTTTCTTGTCCCCAGTTGGACTGGAAGATCTTTGCAGGGAAGGGTCCTACCTCCAAAGAAGGTTCCATGGTTTTCGTTTGTTTGTTTTGAGATAAGGTCTCTCTATGTCACCCAGGCCAGCCCTGAATTCGTCATGTAGTCCAGGCTGGCTTCAAACTCATGGTGATCCTCCTGCCTCAGCCTCCAGAGTGCTGGGAAGACAGGTGTGCAGCACACACCTATCATGGCTTGATTTTTAGCCTTCGTGGTGGCGAGGAAGTGAGAGGGCAGGAAGTGAGAGGGCAGGAGCCCCGGTGGCTAGGCCTGGGCCAGGTTGGCAGCCAGAACCCCCCTCCCCCACACAGGTATCCCAAAAGAGGGGCCTGTGGCACTACGATGTCCTGGGTCTGTGCGTGGGCAGAACGGGGCGTTCTGTGCAAATCAAAGACCCTTCCAGACCCTTTTGAGGAGAGAGGAGGCAAAGAGGGTTTCGGTCCTCCTGGTGAGAGCGTTGCATGCATGGTGTTCACAACACAGATCCCGTGTCGCTGGGCACAAGGAGCCCGGGCGGAGCCCTGGATTGGGCTTTGCAGGCCTGAGGCGCAGGAGGGGGAAAGGAACATGCAGGACGGTAGGATGGCTGGGGTGCAGCTGGGAGGCCCCACAGCGGGCCTGGCCTTGTGTGGAGGCCCCACAACACCACCGTGCAGCCGGAGACTGGGCCTGGGTCTGTGGGGGCAGGGGGAGGAGGATCAGACCCAGGCCAGCTAGGACAGAGGTATCACCACACACTGGGGCCACCAGTGCTGGCCCAGGTCCCCTGTGTGTCTTTCTGTGGCCCACTCTGGTGTCACCATGTAGCTGACAGATGAGGAATCCCAGCTCAAGACCTCTGTGCCCTGTGGCAAATCTGATGGGACCTGCAGCACAGGTGTAGCTCCCCAGGCCTTAAAGAGATGGGAGGGGGCTCTGGCTCCCCTGACCTCCTGGCTTTGTTCTTTATCTTCCTTTGAACCTGTGTCATTGGGAAAGATTGGCTTCAGACATCCTGCCATGGCCAGGTAGCTAGGACACTGGAGCAACAGTGTCAGGCTCAGTTCCCAGAGGGCACAGCGTAGGCCAGGGATAGACCTTCCCCAGCCATAGCCAACACCAGCATGGCATCTGGAGCATGGTGGACACTGGACTGCACCTCCGGTCCACTTCTCTACCCTGTCACCACCAGCTCCGTGGAGGCAGCCACCTTGGGAACGATGTGTCCTCAACAGCCTATGTGATTCTCCAGTGAATCGAGAGGAGAAGGAAAGCTGCCCATAGACCTGCACCCCTTGTCTCCTCACTCTAGTTGGGCCTGCCATGGAAACCCCGGGCAGCCCTGAACACAGCCCCAGGAGACTCAGCTGTGCCCAGTGGGCCTGGGGCTCTGCATTTCCCAGAGTTCTGGGGGAATCCTGGCAGTGTTCTCTGAGGGCCTGGAACCAGCCTGCCACGGGGTACCGGTGGGCACTGTAGATCCACTCTGCCTGAGGCAGATGTGATCCGAGAGGTCAGGAGGCAGGAAGGCAGCATCCAGGCCTGGCAACTCGGGCTGGCTGAGTCTGCCGCACAGGCGCCAGGCTTCCTGGCTGGCTGAGGACGTGAATCGGGGCCCCTGGTTCCAAACCTTGGCTATACCGCAGTCAGTGAGGGCGCTATGAAATTTTTCAAAGTTTTGGGAGTTTCAAGGTCTGGGACCTGCAGGCTCTGTGGCAGAGTCTGGCGAGTGGGATCTGGCAGCGGCAGTGCTGGGATTGAGCCCAGGCCCCTCACACGGACCTACATCCCCAGCCTTTTCTATTTGAGACCAGATTTTGACAAGCCAATAAATTACTCACTGGACTGGAGACTGTGACACGCCCCAAGCCCCACCTCGGCCTCCCTGGTTGCGGGTTTACTGGCATGTGCCACTGTGCCTGGCCCCACCTATGGGATGTTTAGAAGCTTCCAAAGATTCTGTATGCAGCCAGGTTTAGGAACTGCAGACTCTGGACCCTGAGGTCAGTTCTATGGTGTAGGAATGGGAAGCAGCTGCCACCCAGAGGTGTCATCGCTGTGTGCCCCTGTGTGTGAGCGAGGGAGGCTGAGAGGGGAGTGCACAGCAGGGGCGGGAGGTAAGGAGAGGTGAGAGGCGAGAAGCGGCCTCTGGGGACCCCAGTTTCCTTGTTCAGACAGAGCCCAGCAGGGGGAAATTATCTGAGTAGACTCCCAAGGTCACGGACGTCACATCTTCCTAGAGATCTAAGATGTGGGAAGGATATTCGGAGGCACACTGCTTGCGTGGCTGAGGGGCCACGAAGTCCCTGTGTCACATGGAGCCTCACCTGTAAAATGACCCCATGACGGTCTTTCGTTTGAGAGGTTGCAAGGAACATGATATAAAACAACCCAGCAGCAAGAGCTAGTGTGGGGCTGGCCCTAAAGCAGCTGCTTAGGCAAAGCTCAGGGCCTGAGGTTTAATGTCCAGTCTGCCCTGCCAGCACCGCCCTGGTCCTCTTTCTACAGATTTCTCAAGGGCTCTTTCAAGGCCACCCCACACATCCTCATAGTGACCCCACTCTCTGTGGATGGGAGTAGCCCAGGCCTCCCAAGGCTAAGCTCTATGGCCCAAGGCCACGCCCTCATAGCTAGCATGCAGCAGCATGTCTTTTAGTTCTTTTTCTTGACACAGGATCTCGATCTGCAGGTCAGGCCACTGAACTCACAGTGTGACCCACGCTGGCCTTGAACTCACAGCCATCCTTCCGCCTCAGCCTCTGCAGGAGCGCCAGGCTGCAGAGGAACAGCACCACCCCTGGCAGGCAGAACTTGCCATCAGAACCCATCTGGTGACACTGCTTGTCAACTCCCAGGGGCCTGAGAGCTGTGTCCCGAGACTGTGTCCCCAGTCACATCTCCTTTTCACCTTGACCTGTGCTGTAATTTCAGAGGCCCCTCTGTACCTGACCCTTGGTGGCATCCACAGACCAATACGGTCCTAGGGGAGGGGCAAGACCCAGAGGAGGCTAGGGAAATGCAGACGGCCACGTGGCAAGGTGCAGGCCACAGAGCTGGCCCCTCAGTCCCTGCGCCAGCTCTGCTGCAGAGCTGAGCACCTCCCACGCTGGTGGGTCAACTGCTCAGTGCGGGTGACAGGTGTCCCTGAGACCCTTGGTCCTCTAACAGCACCCAGCTGCTACTCTGGGCCAGCCTGGTCTGGGTTCTGCTGCCATGTAGGCATTCCTGCCCAGGGGATGTTGCAGAAACGGGTGCAAAGCTCTCGCCATAGCCTTCCTCTTCCCGGAACACAACGCCGCTGCTTATAGAGCCGGGGGTGTGGGATCCTTGAAGCAGCCAAAGAATCGCAGCTTCGGGGGTCTGCGGGCAGCAGCTCCTCTCCCGGGGTATTTTTAGTTGCATTTAATTTGGCGGCGCTGAGCACTTTTGATTTCACAATGATTAGTTAGAGCTTGTGAGCTGCTGTTTCTCTTCTTCCCGCCTGCCTGTCTCCCCCAGGGGGACTGGGTGTTGTTTTGACTTTTATGTGCTACAATAAAAACTTTCATTGTAGCAAAATGTTTGCTCGTCAAAATTAGCTTGGTTAATTCCAAAGAATTGTTTCATCTTGGCTCCTCAGGCACCGGGGATCTTTTTTACAAGACGAATTGGCCACCAGCCAGCTATCTCCGGGACAATTCCTCTGTAGCGTTTATCCCCCTGGAATTTACCTTTAGAGAAGGCGGCAGCCCTTGACTTCCAAAGACTGCAGGACGTGTGCCCAGGTACGTGGGCTCCGAGGTGGGGCAGGGGGTGAGGGAAGCAATGCGCGTTGGGCTTTGTTGATTTTAAAAGCAAAGACACACACACACACACACACACACACACACACACACACAATCACAAACACATAAAAAACATTGAGGACAGCACTACAGACAAGTGACAGACTCAGTGCATACAAGAAGACAGAGACGCAGACATATGTAGACCCCCCTCTCGGTGGGGTGCAGATGGAAAAGCTGCCCCCCAAAAAAACATTGTCAGGGCTCAGTCTGCAGCAAAATGCTTCTTTTTGTGAAGACTGATACATCAGAGATGGAAGCTAACAGATGTCACCTTTAGCTATCCTGGGGACCTCACAGGGCCAACACCAGTGCCCCCAGGAAGCTGGGGCTCTGGTGCCAAGTTCAGGCCAAGCAGCCTCCCTATCACCACCAGATAGACTTCTGTTGCCAAGGCGACCCCAACCATCACTAGCAGAGTCTCCACCCACGTGATGGGGAGGCCCAGATGACAGGCCAGGAGAGCAGCTGCTAGTGAGCTGCCTTCCAGCTCTGGGGACGGGGACTCTTGGGTCAGGGAGGGGCTGGGGGGGGCTCTGCAAAGGGACTGTTTTGCTCTGGCTGCCCTTGGGTGATACTCGGAGCTGGCTTTAAGCCATCTGGTGTTATTAAATGACAAGCTGCCCTTCTAAACCCCTGGCTGCCATTCCTCCCTCTTTCTTCCCTTCCCTCCCCTCCCATCTCCACTTTTTCTCTCTCCTCCCTTCCCGTCCCCTCCTTTCCTCTCCCCTCCTCTCTCAACTTCCCTCCCCTCCCCTCCTCTCCACTCTTCTCCCCTCTCGCCACTTCCTCTCCTCTCTCTCTCTCTCTCTCTCTCTCTCTCTCTCTCTCTCTCTCTCTCTCTCTCTCGGAACCAGGGTTCGAACTCACAACCTTGCACTTGCCAGGCAGGCACTTGTGCCATGGAGCTATCTCCTTGGCCCTTCTCCTCTCTCTTTTCCCCTCTCTTCTATAGAGTGAGCTTACAGCCCCATATTTCTGGAAAAGAGCCAGTTAGCATCATGCAAATGCCCACCATGTGCCTCATCCTTTGGTGAAAGCAGTGGCTCAATGACTCTGGACGATCCTGCCACAACAGCTTGCCTGTCTCATCTGAGAGATGGCTAAGGAGGCTCAGAGAGATTCGGGAACTTGCTGAGGGCCACCAGCCGTCTCTGAGGAGGCAGGGTTGGCCTCAGGGTGGCTGTCAGGCCAGCTCGTGCTCAAGTGCTTGGGAGCTGGGAGGAGGTGGCAGCGCAGGGCCCTGGACACCCTGAGCTCTGCAGGGGTGTAGAGCCTGGCAGAGAAGAGCTGCCCATGACCTGGTGGCCAGGAAGTAGAGGGAGGGCTTAGAGAGACACAGAGGGCACAGACCCCAGGAACCTGTGTCTTCCAGCTAAGCCCCTAACAGAAAGCTACAGCACCCTGTGACCCCACCGACTTCCACACACAGGATAATCTAGGGGGACATGTTAGATATAAAGTGTAATATTCTGCCCCAGCCCCCCAGAAGACCCCTGCCCATCTTTGCACACATTACTCCCTCCCTAAGAGCCACTAGAGTTTTAAGAGTGCCAGCCCTGCTTCGAAATCCCACTCCAAAATCTCCTCTGAGACTAAAGGCAACCCTCAGCTGTGAGCCACTCTAAAAATCAAAATCAAGACAAAACACTGCCCACATACAACGACACAAGGCCAACAGCCTCACTCAAAAACACAGAAATAGGGGAATCAGAAGGAATGAGACCGACGCATGACGTCAACCCAACAGAGCGAACGTTAAACCCCTTACTTAGATCCATGTTGCACACTCAGTGCAGGCCTCGGCACTGCAGGAGGTCCAAAGAGCATGGCGAGCCACCTGCGCGGCCTCTTTTGGGGACCGCTTTGCTCGACGCCTGGGACTTTCCTTGGTAGCTGTTCCATATTCCTGGAATCTCCAGCTTCCTGGGATCTCCGTTACACTCTTGGCTTCACTATCACAGCTTCCTGCGCTGTCCTCCCAGGCCTTCCTTTGAAATTTGGCTGGAAGCCTGCCTGTCTCCATGACTCTTGCATTCTGCATGTCTGAAAAACCAGTACCATGTGGGTGTTGCCAAAGTCTGCTGCCAGCTTGGAGAGGTAGTTGGGCCCCATTAGGCCATGGTTACAGAGGCCTCTGAGTGGATAGCTGAGCCTAGTGAAACAAAACCCAGGGAAACGATTTTCTGGTGTTTCTTTTTGTTTTCTTTCTTTCTTTCTTTCTTTCTTTCTTTCTTTCTTTCTTTCTTTCTTTCTTTTTTTTTTTTTTTTCAGCACCAGGGATTGAACTCAGGTCCTTGCATTTTCCAGTCAAGCACTTATTCTACTGAGCTATCTCCCCAGCCCCTGGTATCCCTTCTTAAGCAGGAGTCCCAGGTGCTCTCTTCTCAAATGAAAACTCTACAAGTGTGCACCGGGGAGCCCTTGGGGAAGGCTTGGGTCTTGCTGATTCCTGAAATTCCCCCAAATTCCCTTACTGTCTTGAGGCAAAGACCTTAGCTTCTTTTTAATGCAAACATGCTCTTCGAGGCTCTCACATTGCAGCTGCTCCCTTTCAGATGAAACTGAAAAAATGTCACATCCTCTTTATCCCCCCACCCCCATTTCTCACTGAAGATCTTACTAAAAAGCTACCACCACCACTACCAGTGCCGGAGCCTAAACATTAGATTGCCTTGGAATTTTCTTCCAAAGATTAATCAGCCAGCCACCTTTAATCTCAGTCTCTTTATCATCTCAGGACATGAACCCAATGTAGACAAATGTTCTGCCAGAGGGTAACACAAATGGCCTCCAGTCCAACTGCTGGCAGAGTCGTTGTTCCAAGGTGAAACCTCCTTTACTGTCCACATTTCCATTAGTATTCTGGTCTGACCTATGACTAGACTCTCCTGTCAAACTTAGCTCGCAGTTCTCGTTCTCTCTCTCTCTCTCTCTCTCTCTCTCTCTCTCTCTCTCTCTCTCCCTCTCTCTCTGTCCATATTTTAGTCAAATGAACTTTTTGACATACCTAACATATCATCTCAAGACCTTTAAGAAGATTAAGTCTGCCAGGCCTGGTGGCTCACACCTGTAATCTTAGCATTTGGGAGGCTGAGGCAGGAGGATCAGTGCGAGTTCAAGAATAGCCTGGGCTACGAAAGTAAGCTCAAGGCCAGCCTGAACTGCATAGTGAGATCCTGTCTCAAAAAAACAAAAATAAATAAATAATATGTAAAACTTTAAAGAAGATTAAGTCTGTAGCCAAATAAGCAGTAAACCAGAAGAGGGTGGCTGGTGGTGTTACTAACATGCACAATTGGAATTCTGTGGACGTGAAAATGTATTCTACCCTCTCCTCTCCAAAAAAAAAAAAAAAAAAAAGAAAGAAAAACCAACACAATGCTTTCCTGGCGAACAAGTTACTGTATGGGGATAGTTCTGCTTGGGGACTCAAGGCTGGGCACTTTTCACCCTTGTCTCCATCCTGACATTCCCAGCAGTGCCTTATCTTTCACCCAGCTCAACAAACCTCTCCTGCAGGTTCAGCTGGGCTCAGAGAGGGGGACACAGCTAGGGTCCAAGCTCTAGCCTTGCAGCATCCCTGTCCTGATAAGAGAGTTCAGGAGGCTGCCAGCCTCCCCTTCGCTTCCCCACCCAGCCTCTATCCCAGACCTTGCACCGGACACTGAGGATGCAGGTGATGCAGGTGATGCAGGTGATGCGGGTGGTGCAGGTGATGCAGGTGATGCAGGTGGTGCAGGTGATGCAGGTGATGCAGGTGATGCAGGTGATGCAGACGCCGCCTCTGCTCCAAGACTGGCATCCTCCTCGAAAACAGCACATGAGCCCTGGTGGCTGGAGAGGGGAGGGGACACCGGATGTAGGAAGGATGGGTAACAGAGGGAGGCTGGTATACCCAGTCTCCAAAGCACTCTGGGCTCTACAGGTCCTAGAGGGCCCTGTGGAGGCTGCTTGGAGTCCTGAGGACTGGGCCTCAGAGAAATCAACCTCCAGACACATTGTCCACTTCATCGCTATTTACTGGGCATGACAATGCACCCCGGAGTTGGCCGGGGTCTTACGCCTGTGGATTCACCTCGTCCTCTCCTGACACCATCAGCAGCTGTAGTGCCTTTTCCAGGGCCAAATGAACCTGAGCAGCATCCCACTGTCATCTTTTGCGATTGTCTGGCCTTTGTCAGGTTTGAGCGCATGGATGGAGCCAGAGGGGTGTCTCCTCTTCTCTCCTCTTCTCTTCTCTTCTCTCCTCTTCTCTTCTCTTCTCTTCTCTTCTCTTCTCTTCTCTTCTCTTCTCTTCTCTTCTCTTCTCCCCTCCCCTCCCTCCTTCCCTCCCTCTCTCCCCTCCCCTTCCCCCCCACTTTTCCCTCTCTCCTAAAGCTTCCCAGCTGTTTTTCCCAACTTTGCATCCTCCACCCACCATTTCTCCCAAATGCCACCCCAACAGTGAAACCATTGTGCCCTGGCCACCCTTATCCTACCCAAGACTTCTGGTGGCACTCCACCCCCCCCACACACACACATCCCTTCCAGGAGGGGGCTGTGTTCATGGCCACAGCTGTTGCAGCTGTGTCCCGGGCTTCCTCTCCTGAACAGCTGAGCCAAGGTTGGCCTGACTTGACCCGAGCATTGTGTTGGACTCCCAAGGAACATGCCTGCCAGGGGCATCTTTGTGGGCCATAGAACATGGGAGACAGGCTTCCCAGGGTGCTCTAGAGGTAGGGTGGGGCCACATCTGACTCCGGGACCTTGGGCTGCTGACCCTGTGTGTATCCCAGCTCTGCCCGCTAAGATGTGGGGGACCCATTAGATCCCACTAGGGAGGGAAGGTGGCCTCTTACTAGTTGTCACTTGAGGCTCTTTTAAGAAGGAATCTCAATCAGGCATGGTGGGACAAACCTGTAATTCCAACACCTTGGGAGGCTGAGGAAGATTGAAAGCTTTCTGAATAACCTGTAGACCCTTCCATAAAATACCAAAAAAAAGTGGGGGAGGGGGAAATAGCTCAGTAGAATAAGCGCTTGCCTGACAAGCATAAGGGCCTGAGTTCAATTCCCAGTCCTGCCAAAAAAAAAAAAAAAAAAGTTTAAACCCAGCCTGGACAAACTAGCAAGATCCTATCTCAAAATTTAAAAAGCTAAATAAAAAGGGCTGGAGATGCAGCTCAGTGCAGACGTCTTGAGTTCAATCCTTAGTACTAGGGGAGAAAAAGAAAACGTAGGTTCAAGCTTCATGCCAAAAGCGCCTCCTGACCAGGAGTCATGGCGTCCCCACAGGGCACCATTGGGTTCAGCTTTGCCCACCCCGGCGACTTCTTGGAGAATGCCTAGCTGGGTACCCTGTCTCATAAAGGGCAGACACAGGGCATGACGGGACCAGGACAGGTGGAGGCCAAGAGCTGGTGTCGAGACAGGCAGCAGCAGGGCGAGCTCAGCCTGGGGGATGTCCCTGCCCACCCGGGAGGTCACAGTCCTTGGTGGGTAACCATGGACAGCAGGTGCCAGCCCCCTAAGCACGCCTTTACCTCTGATCCTCCCACTCCTCATAGCTAGAGCAGGGATGGGGAACCTTGCAAGGCTTCCAGTGATGCAAACAGCTGGGCGTGGTGGGTTTGCCATTGCTGGGCAGCAAGAAGGGACTATGGGTGGGCCAGAGACTGGCCTCCCCTGTGTGCTGGCCGGGCAGGTAGATTAGGCCTTGGACCCAGCTGGGAGTTCTGCTCCCTGCACAGCCGCCTCACTCCGGCACCTGTGCATCCTCCAAGGAGGTAAACTGAGGGAGTGCCCACACCACCGGCAGATAGGATCCCCCAGATGCGGTTCCTGGCAAGCGTCCTGGTGCTGAAGAAGGACCCAAGGTGAAATCAGGTAAGGCACTGAGAGGGCACACTGCGATCTGGGGTCCCACAGTCCAGGCTTCCATGGACCCTCCCTCCTCCCTGTTCCCTCCTCCCTGTGACCCTGCTTGTGCCAGCTGCATCCCTTCCTGGCATACCCACACAGGTGCTGCAGAGGCTGGCAGCCAGGGGCTACGGTTGGGGGCAGGGACCCAGGAGGGCATGGCCTACTTGGAATGGCGTGGAGCCCAGACCCAGGGAAAGCAGCCCAGCCTGCAGCGCTGGGCACAGCATGGGGAGACTGGGAAGCGGGTTGACCTCAGGAGCCCATGCATGGCATCCAGGCACTCAGGGGCTTCAGAGAGGACGCTGACTCCTCCCTTTAGCTGCGAGAGGTCCGGAAGGACAGGTCTGGCCCCGGGCAGCACACAGTGCAGAAGGAGGCTACCAGGTACAGCCCACAGTGCCATCGTGGGTGTGCACAGGTGCATACTTGCCGGGATAATTCATGGGAGAGGTCACCTGGCTGCAAGCTCTGGGCCATGGCCGTCACACCGAAGCTGTGTGGGTCTCACTCCTCGCTCAGTGCCCACGACAGTCCCTAGCACCATGGCCTCACTGTAGGGCTCAGGCAAGGGACTTAACCCCCCGTGCTTCCAGACCCCTCCTGCAGGATGGAGCTGGTACAGGGACTGAGGAAGGCCTGCTTGGGACCCTGAAAGAAGCGGGTGTCATTCCCCTGTGCGGTCCCTTGTGCCCACACAGCATTGTGGTCCCCTGGTTCCCTGGCCAGCGGGAGAAGGGATCTTTTTTGTTGTTGTCTATTCTGTTTTGTGGCACTAGGCAAACACTGTGTTGCTGAGCTGCATGACCCACCCAAGGTGAGGGACTTTGGATCCTAGCATGGGAAGCTGCCATGGAAAGCGAAGGGTAAAGGCTGTAGTAGGCCGGCATGCCTCGGAGAGAGCCGTTTGCTGTGAACCATTCACCCCTGGACTCAACTGATTTTTTTCCCCTGCCGAGTGTCCTCTGCAGAGCACTTGAAAGTCTTCCCAGGTGACTCCAGGAAGGAAGGGCAGTCAAGCCAGTGCACCCCCAAATCTCTGTCCAGAGGCAGTAGGTGAAGGGTCAGGGCTGGGCCAACTCCTCCCACAGAGCCTGGCTTTAGAAATAAGATTTGAAGATGGGCATGATGGCAAGGCCTGTAATCCCAGCGTTCAGGAGGCTGAGGCAGGAGGACAGCCATGACCACAGGGGCTGCACTGGCTGTTACTCAAAGACAGAGAACTTGCCTCCCGTGCCCAAGGCCCTGGCTTCCACGCCAAGACTTCCCAACCTGGGAAAGAAAAAAAAAGGGGGAGGGGGGCGAACACAAGGACACAAGCTGAACATAGTTGACGCCTACTTCTATTTCTAATGCCTGAGAGGCTGAGGCAGGGGGATCGCTGCAAGTTCAAGGACAGCCTGGACTACATAGGGCCAGTATGAATAACATACAAGACCCTACTTAAAAAAAAAAAAGAAAAGAAAAGAAAAGAAAAGAAAAAAGTCAGGGATACTGCTTAGCAGCAGAAGCACCTGGTGGGTGAGCACAAGGTCCTGAGTTCGATTCCTGGTACTGGAGGAAAAAAAAAGGTTAAATGCCTATGTATGAATGACAGTTGGTGGAGAAAAGTGTTGTATTACGCCACAAAAGCAATGAGAAATGTGGGGCCCGGCAAGATGGCTCAGTGGTCTACAGCGCCTGCTTAGGAAAGCTTGGGTGGCTGCAGGGACCGAGGTTCGATCCCCAGCACCACATGCTGCGCCAGCCCTGCCCTCAGGGAAGGCTGAGCAGGCCATAAAAATAAATAAATAAACAAACAAGAGTTTTTTTTAAAAAAGAGAAATGTAAACAGAGATGTACAGTACAGACTACAGAGAACTTAATACACATTGCCTGTAATAATTACTTGTGTATGGTAAACATTACTTATATTTAAGTAAACATAAGTATTGAATTCCTTTCTAATAACATATTATCACTTGACAAAAAACGAATGTTACTGCCTGAGGGGGTGGAAAGCAACCCAGTGTCCATCAGAGATGGTCCTTCTAGACCAGAGACCTCAGGCTCAGAGGGGCAGGGGCTGATGCCGGGCTAGGCTGGAGCTGGGGTGGTCTCCCACTGCCGGATGCCAGCCCGCTGTTCCCAACACGTCGATAGCCAGCTCCCCACTGGCTGTCCACAGACAAGGTGACTCTCCGTGGGGAGGGGGTTGCAGGAGGGTGGTATTCCTGGGCCCTGGGAGCAGCAGGACCTGTCCGTGTCACCCCAGAAGGCTCTTCAGCTGGCAGGTATGGCAGGGACCTGCTGAGGGCCCCAGCCTACAGCCCACCGGCAGGGGCAGAGCTCTGCACACTGTCACGTGGGCCCGAGGAAGGGCTTTTAGAGCCAGGTGTTGCCTTATATTTCTGGCACAAGAGCAAAGAGAGGGGCCATCAATATCACCTCCTCCAACTTCCCAGATACGAGCGCCCCTGACCTGTGTGGGTTTGGAAGGCCCCCGGGCCTCTCTGAGCCTCTACCACAGCCTCAATGGCACAGGAGCAGTCAGGGGCCACCTTCTGGCACTGCGTGGACAGGCCAGGCGGGGCGAGGCCCTCACTGAGCACGCAGCAGACGGGTTGGGCTGTGGCGGTGCGGCAGGGCTGGTGGCTTCCAGGACTCTATTGGCAGAGTAAAGGTCCTGAAAGAGCTCACCAAAGCACACGGGCGACCGTGACAGTGGGGAAAGTTATCGCCCAGGGGTGGGATTTCAGTGGCTCTTTTTCTTCATGCTTATCTGAATTTCCCAAATATTCCTCCATGTTCTTGAAGTCTTTGTATCATGAAAATGATAACAGTAGAAAACAAGCCTTGTCGCCTGCTGCGCCACGCAGCCGCCTCCGTGCTGGGGGGTAGGTGCCCAGGCCGGGCAGAGCTGGAGCCCTGAGCCTGGGGTGGGGTGGCAGGGGGTCCGCATACCCTGCCCGAGCAGAGAGGCCCCCACCTGGGCGGTCCCAGCTCGCTGGCGCGCTCCACGGTGCCCGGCTCAGACAATGCGAAGGCACAATCATTCATTATAACTCAATTACAGTGATTAAAGCTGGTGGCATGCAGAGGCAGGGGAGAGAGTTGCCAACAGAATTTACACTCCGTGTCATCAGCGAGAGATAACAGCAGCTCACGCGCTGCTGCCTCCCCTGCCATCTGCTCGCACGGCGTGGGCCACCCGAGGGGGGGAGCTGCCTCTGCTTCAAGGGTGGCGCGTGTGGCAAGCTCTGCGGGGAGCGCCCCAGAGGGGCGGGACTACACCTGGACCCCGCCCCAACACCTGGCAGCCCACACTGGGCATCTGGAATGGGAGTGTGGGAAGCAGCTCTGGAATTGTGTACACAGTGCAGAAGCCCCTGTCCCGAGATCTCCGTTCCCCCTTCATGTTCCAAATGAAGAAACTGAGGCAGAGTTGAGCACAGAATCAGCCCAGTAAGAGCCTGGGGCACAGCCCTGGCCCAGTCCTGCTTGAGAAGGGGCTGGAGCCAGGCTGAGGCCGAGATTCTGGGGACCCTGCTGGCCTCACGGACAGTGCCATGGGGGCAGTCAGGGGTCACTGGATCCAGACAAGGAGAGACGCAGTGGCCCCCATGGGGAGGAGGCAGGGTGCGGAGATGGAGCCTGTGGTCAAGGGAACATAGCTGTCTCTCCCGGGATAGCAGGGACACAGGCACCCCAAAGCGCTGGGCTTCGGACCACGGCTTCTGGGGTCCTGGACCCCTGTGCACCACGGTGGGGAAGGGGGACTCGGTAGCCCCTTGGCTTGTTTCTTGTTATTCACTCACTTCGAACATTTTCCATCTTCCTGGCATTGGGTCCAAGGCCATAGTTATGCCTTAGCATCCGTGCTACACAGCCAGCGCTATCGCTTTAAGTTCCTGGGCCCCAGGGCTCCTCTGCGTCCTCAGAAGTTTGCCCCAAGCCTCATGTGCATAGCTCTGGCCCTGAGCGCTCCTGGCGGGGAGGGTGGGGGACGAAGACGACGACACCTCCCTCCTCCCATCCTCCCACTTCCTTTCTAGAGTCAACTCAGACCTAACCATCTGTGCCCCAAGACCGTGGCTGTCCTTTCCTTGGGCTTTCACGCCCCTGTGCACGTGACTCAGGATCCCTGGCTTGTTGGGCTCATGGGAGGAGCGGGAGTGCTCCCTACCTTAACCACAGCAGCAAGTTTGGGCTGGGTCCTCTTCGTGTACGAATTCCGAGGCCCGGCTAGTGTGTCCTAGGAAACGTTGAATATACGAATGTTGAAAATGGAGGAGTCGAGCTGGCTGGAAGAGGGCAGAGGTGTGGCACAGACAGGCGCCCCCCAGCTCCCAGCTCTCTTGGGGCACCCACTCCAGGCCCATGAACCCATGAAGTTCCCTGGAAGGTACTGGGACAGAGAGCTGAAGGACAGAGGCCAGAGGGCGCCGCTACCTACCCACTTACGAGTCACAGTTCACACCGTGCACCCCCAGATGCCACTACATTGC
Organism: Myocastor coypus; assembly: GCA_004027025.1. NCBI lineage: Eukaryota > Metazoa > Chordata > Mammalia > Rodentia > Myocastoridae > Myocastor > Myocastor coypus. Next base: position 42,545 of record PVJA010005158.1, on the reverse strand, counting down.
AGAAAGCTTAAGATCCTGGCCCGAGGCACCTCCCCTCCTGAGAAGCTAGGCCCCGGAATTCCCCTGAACAGCGAAAGAGGAAGCTAAGGGAGCTAGGAGGCCAGAGATGCAAAACTGCGCCTGGTGCGAAGCCAGGCCCAGCCCTGCTGACTGCAGCGCCCACCAGAGCCCACGGGGCTCTCACGCCTCCCCTCGCCAGCGTCTGGGGAGCCCAGCACCGTGCTTTTCTCTTCCGGCTCGGCTTCCCTTATCTAGAATGAAGACAGCATGGATTCCGGTTTCCCAACCCGGGGAAATGGGGAGAGGGCCTGTAAGATGAGGACCCCGAGCAGCGGTTACTATGGCCCTTCCCGTTTGCCTCTGGTCATTTGGATCGGGTCCCTGAGCATGTCCGGTGCAGGTGCTGACGGGGGTCCGCACCCACCAGCTCTAAATGCAGGCCCAGCTCTTTCTCTTCACCAGAAAAGGAGTGTGAAGGGCTGGAGGCGCAGCCACTTAGATGTATTCTCAGCGCATTGAAGCAATTCTCAGCTGGGGGTGATGGCACCCACGTGTAATCCCAGCCCTTGGAAGGCTGAGGCAGGACCATCTCCCCAGTCACAGGCCAGCCTATACAGACTACTTAGTTGACAGGACAGTCTGAACATCGAGATCCTGTCTCAAACAATAACAGCAACAATAATGGAACGATAGGGTGTAGGGTACTGAAGCTCCATGATCCTGGCTTTTCGTTTAAGATCATGATATAAAATTTCCCTTTTAAATACTTAAATTGGCTTTCAAAGGTAAAATTATTATTATTATTATTATTATTATTATTATTATTATTATTATTATTTTCTTTTTGCAGGACCAGGGTTCGAACTCACAACCTTGCACTTGACCAGCAGGCACTGGTGCCACGGAGCTATCTCCCCAGCCCCTAAAGTTATTATTTTAAAATTATTCAAGGAAGAAATAGTCCATCCTGAGCTGACCAGACCACAGTCCTTTGGTGGTCATGCAGATGGATGGACTGTGAAGTCCTGGATTTTGTGGACCCCGGTGGCTCTGCCCAGGTCGGAGGCAGAAGACTCCAAGGTTCTGGGACAGGACCAGCAGGGCAGGAGGAGGGTGGGTCACCCTGAGAACAGGGTACGGGTGAGTCAAGGAGTGATCTCGGGTACCATCTGTCCTGGGGCTTCCCAGGGGCCAGGGAGTGTGTCCCCAAACAAGCTCATATGCAAATGACTTTCGTTGACAAATTAAACGAGGCCACAGAGCCTGCACGCACAACAGTCGGCACTTTGCAAACAACGCCCAGCAAAGCCCCTGCAGCCCCAGCTCCACCCAGGCAGGAGGGATCAACAAACCTTTCAGGCTCTGAGAACAGACTAGCTCCGCCTCTTGGGAAGAAATCCACAGAGGACTTCTACTTAACCTTCAACAGGACTTGAGAGCACCTGCTCGACAGAGCATTCCCGGAAACAAACATCCCCTTCTAAGAATTGCCCGGCCCCCTGCTGAGCACCCCTCTGCATTCTGAGCAGGTCCCTGATTATTAGTAAGGCCGGGCTACAATTGTTGTGGTTTGTTTCCTGTCTTCACAAGCGCAAGCGCATTGTGGGGTGTGGCGCACCCCCCAGCCTGCTCTGTTTATGTGACTGAGTTCATGCATGGGCAGGTGGATGGCTGGGACCCAGCTTTCGGATTCATTGTTTATGACTCCTAGTCTGGTAGGAACCAAAAAATAAAGAGTCCAGCGTGGTCTCTGCATTCAAGAAACTCCCAGCTGAACATGGCTACTAGGGCTAAGATCCAGGCCAATCCCTCGGACGTGAATCCATTTGGAAAATAGGTTTTGATAGAAGACGAACAAGATTAGATTTTTTTCCAAAACGTTCGACCTTATGTGTGATGTACCGGCAGCCCTTGAGCTGTTAAAAATACAAATACGCTACTAGAAAAGGCCGTGAGCAATGTACATTCTGTTAAGTCTTAAACTCCCTTGCATCCAGATTAGGGTCACTAATTCCGCCTCCCAGTAAAAGGATCCAGGATTTATAGGGCAAGTGGCCGAGTGCGCATCCGGCACAGAGATAAACAGGATGCGAGAAATGAATCGTACCTGACAGCAATAAAGTTACCAAAGGCTCCTGTGGATATTTCCCAAAAACCTCAGTGACAGCCAAGTAGGAGGAGAGAAGAGACTCCCTCAAAGCACATCGAATGTTGAAATCCACACACTCTTAATGATATTTTTAAAAAGAGCTCTCAGGGGCTTGGGAGATAGCACCGTGGCACAAATGCCTGCCTGGCAAGTGCAAGGCCTTGAGTTTGAACCCCCATCCTGCTAAAAGAAAAGAAAGCTCTCACTGGGCAACGTTTGAGACCACTAAGGAATGGACTATTTTAAAAACCTGTAAAATGTAGTAAAACAGAAAAAAATGTAGCATTTATCCTGCATTTTCTCTGAACTCTGCTTCCACATGCCCAAAGATTTCTGTCTGCAGCGAGAAGACAGAAGGGAAGGCCCCATGGGAGCGCCACCCTTTTGTTCCCGGTGAACTGAAGGATCTGCTCAATTGCAAGAGGGAAAAGCATCCAGATCCTCCCATTTCCTGGTGACTGGGTGAAGGCCCTGCAAACCAAGCCCGGATCTAATCAAGCTCCAAGGTCTAAGGACAATTCAGCAATCAGCAGAATTTGGGCTGCACAGAGCTCGAAGGACCAATAATTTGGCGTCTTCAATAAATAAGAGAGAGAGACAGAGGGTCAGAGAGAGGAAGAGAAAAAAGAACAGGAGGAAGAGGAGGAGGAGGAGGCAAGGACAGGAACTTAGAAAATCTATTACTATTTACTCCATTATAGACTTTGATTCTATTTCAAATGTTTTTTTTTGTTTGTTTGTTTGTTTGTTTTTTTAAGGAATCTGTAATTTGTATCTTTTATGTGGGAGGATGGGTAGCGGGGACTCGAATGCAGGACCTCGTGCTTGCCAGGCAGTGAAGGGTCTTTTTTGTTTTGTTTTGTTGTCTTTTTGAGACAGGGTCTCGCTATGCAGTTCAGGCTGGCCTTGAGCTCACTTTTTGTATCCCAGGCTGGTCTCAAACTCTCACTGATCATCCTGCCTCAGCCTCCCAAGTGCTGGGATTACAGGCATATGCAATCACATCTGGCAGAAGGTTCTGTTTTTAAAAAATGGGAGTAACTTTTGGGATGTGGTATAACATTGCCTAATTCAGCAAAGAAGTGTGTAGCATTTCTGGGATAGCTCTCCAGGCAAAGGCTGGGTGGGCTTGGGTCGGATCAAGGGACACAGGGTTTTGGGGGTGAGCTGCCCAAGGCAGAGGCAGGTGGGGACTCTGTCCCCTCTTCTTTCTCCTGTAGTATCTGCTTGGCATTTTTCACAATGAAGAGCTCAACGAGAGCCTCTTGTGTAGTCCCTGAGAGGCCGGTTGTCCTCGAGCCCAGCCACAGCATGACAAGCACCAGGGACGATCACCTAGCCTCAGCAGCACAGCACGGTCCAGGTGAGCCCTGGCAGGATCTGGAGGGGAGTAGAGCCCGGCCTAGTCAGCAAGCTGGCGCCTTTGGGGCCCTCCCTGGGGCTCCACCCCACCCCAGTCCCTTTGACAGGCGGTGTCCAGACTGAGCTCTGATCCTGCTGGCTTTTTTTTTTTTTTGGTTGTTTTGAAAAGAATCTTTAATTATGAAATATTTCAGACATGTGGGGAACAAAAAGAACAGACTACCAGCAAAGTCATCACATAAATTTCTAAAATGTGCATATTTTAACACCTTCAGATTAAAAAAAAAAAAAGAAAAAGCAAAATGTGATAGGTGGAGCTGAACTTCAGCCAGCTCTCACTTCCTCCCTTCGACCCCCACCAACCCAAGGAAAACCTGGCTTTTCCTGGCGGGGTGGGGAGATGTTTGCTACTTGGGGATGCCTGTGTGTACATATGCAAATAGAGCATTGTTTTGTATCGATTTATATTTTACATAAATAGAATCGTGTCATATATTTCTCTTTGCAACTTGCTCTTTTCATAAAGCACTGTTTTTGAGACTTATCCAACTTGCTATATAAAAATCTGGCTTCTACATTTTAATACCTAAGAACAATTTCATTATATAGGAAGGTGGGGAATTTTTGTAGAAGTCCATTCCCCCATGAATGGACAGGTGGGCTCTCACGACCTTTGTTCTAAGAGCCAATAAATACCCTGCACCCAGCTCTCCAGAGATTAGCTGGAATTGCTCTAGCGCCTCGTCTCCACCAAGGTCCCACCTCGTCTCCCCAGCCTGCTCAGCCTGGGACCCCTGAGGTTGGTGGGGCAGGCAGCAAGAATCAGAGTTGGGAGCACTGGAGACCTAGATAGGGATGGGCCAGGGCATACTATGAGGATTGTGGAGTACCCTGCTCTGCCTCAGTGTTGCCAGGTGACATCTCTTGGTTTGCATTTTCACAGAAACCATGGAGTGGTCATTGTTACGGTGGCTGCTGTTTCCCTGCAGCCCAAAGCTCTGTAGACATTGTTATTGATCTTGGCATCTAGCAGCTAGAATCATGCCTGGTACAAAGTGGACTCTCATGACATGAACATTGGACAGATGGGTGGGCAAAAGGATGGATCGATGGATGGACGGACGGATGGATGGACGGATGGGCGGGCAGGATAGCTGGATAGATGGATAGATGCATGGATGGATGGATGGATGGATGGGAGGGCAGGATAGCTGGATGGATGGATGGATGGATGGATGGGCAGGCAAGATAGCTGGATGGATGGATGGATGGATGGATGGGCGGGCAGGATAGCTGGATGGATGGATGGATGGGCAGGATAGCTGGATGGGTGGATAGATGCATGGATGGATGGATGGATGGATGGATGGATGGATGGACGGATGGATAGATGGATGGGCGGGCAGGATAGCTGGATGGATGGATAGATGCATGGATGGATGGATGGATGGGCGGGCAGGATAGCTGGATGGATGCATGGATGGATGGATGGATGGGCGGGCAGGATAGCTGGATGGATGGATGGATGGATGGATGG
>PVJA010005158.1:0-37397 GCA_004027025.1 Myocastor coypus | reverse complement strand
CGGGCAGGATAGCTGGATGGATGGATGGATGGATGGACGGACGGATGGATGGGCAGGCAGGATAGCTGGATAGCTGGATAGATGCATAGATGTATGGATGGGCGGGCAGGATAGCTGGATGGATGGATGGATGGATGGGTGGGCAGGATAGCTGGATGGGTGGATAGATGCATGGATGGATGGATGGATGGATGGATGGATGGGCGGATGGATGGATGGGCAGAAGGATGGATGGATGCGCGGATAGATGAACCAAGAGGATAGCTGGATTGGCAGAAAGATGGATTGATAGATGGATTGGCAAAATGGATGGATGGATGAGTAAATGAGGGGGATGGATGGATGGATGGATGGATGGATGGAACAGTGGGCAAGACGGGTGGGAGAATGTGAGGATGTTCCCAAAGCAGGCCCCTGATTTCCATGACTATTTTGGGCTGCCTTCCGAGAGGAATTTCCTCACATGTCTTAGAGGGAAGGGACAGGTCTCCCTCCCTGGATAGTGATCCTTTAACAAGACCATTGAGTTCTGCCACTGGACAGCCACTTCCTTGCTCCTTGTCCTTCCTGAGACATGAGCTGGTGTTTAGGGGAGGAGATAACTCTGCCCATGCTGGGGTCAGGGTACCTGGGAACAGGAAAGGTGAGAGGCTGGAGGGGATGGGCCAGGTCAGCTATTGACTGGGGTGAGTGACCTGCACACTGCATCTAACCCAGTGGGAACTGAGACCTTTACAGCTGCCTCGCTGTCATGCTCCCCAACAACAGATCTTGTTCCAAGCAACACAAGAGTCCAAACAATTCCAGCTGACGCTACTGTGAATTACAAGACTAATTCTGGAACTCGTGAAGGGCCACTGGTCACTAGCACTGCCCTGAGCAGAGGATGCCACGTGTGCTGCCCCTCAGAAACCGGCCTCACTGAGCAGCCGGGCTCACAGGCCCAGGGGAGTCCTGCAAGTACTATTGACGAGAGGCCTGCATTTCTACCTTATAGCACAATAGTTATGGGTGACCTTTGAGGCTACAAGCGAGGCCTTCTGCCACCCTACTGAGGGTTGGACAACCTGCAGAAACTAGAAGAGAACATCCATATGTGTGGGAAGCAAAGCGTGGAAACGCAGGTCAAACGTCAGTAAGGCCTGGGGGTGGGGAGAGGCTGAGGTTCCGGGTTTCTGACAAACTTCCCACATGCAGAGGAGAGCGGTGGGGAGAAGCAGCAGAAATAAGGTCTCTGAGGGGAACAAGGACACCATGAGTGCCTGCAGGGGCTGTGGCCTGCCTCCTGCCTCCTCCATCCTCCATGGCAGGGAACTGAGTCTTGTCTCTCCACCCTTGACCAGGCCCAGGAAGTTGAGGTAGAACACCCTTTCAGTCTTCCTGCAGGCGGGCATCACACGGGCCCTCGCTCCTGGCAGGCTATGCCCAGACACATTCCTCTTCTCCCTACCTGGGGCATGCATACCATCCTCATCCCTGTTGGGCACTCGAGAGCAACTTGCAATCCAGGGCACCCACAGGATTTTATCCTGGCCAGAGGTTGCCATGGCCATCTAGCATTCCGCTTACAGACCACAGACCAGGAACAGAAAAGGGATAGAGTCCAGTGGGCAGGTCCTACCCAAGGTCGCAGGACCTGTCAGACAATCGCTGAAAACAATGCCTGGGGCTCAGACTAGACATTGTCTGTGGGGCCTTCTCCCTAAACATGAGGACTGAGATCCTGAGTGGGGAGAACACCCATCCCTCTCTAGGAGGCCTCCTTCTGAGACCCCTTTAACTGTTATCTTCTTCCTTCTATGCAATGAAAACAAGCATCAATTAGCACTTACATATAAGGGCTGGCAAAATGAGCTGGTGTCCCATGTACACCCCCATTTCTACTGCAGTTAAGGTGGCCAGTAACAGACCCTAGGGCTTCCTTGACCCCAATGCTCCCACCCACAGTGCCTTTTCTCCATGACCTGTTGATAGCACTTAGGTCCAAAGTGCTACCCCCACTCCTGTGCATTCAGAGAGATTTTCAGCAGGCAACGGGTCACAGGGGTGTGAAACTCAACCAACACATCTATTGATAATCTATCAAGCTAAATGGGCTGTCCCATGATGTGGCCCCGCGGAGGATAGCGGCTCAGTGGGGATATATACGAGGGTACATACATGTGTCCTCTGTCTCCAGGCCCTTTCTCTACTTACCCCAACACACCTTTCTACTGCATTTCTGCCTTGGAGGTTTAACTATGTACTGAACCTTCTAGAACCATGAGCCCATATATATACATACATACACACACACACACACACATATAAATTTTTCTCAGGCACTTGTGCCACAGAGTTATCTCCTCAGCCCCAAGTCAAAATAAACTTGACACTGGGTGTCAGGCATCTTGTTCCAACAAGTTAACTTCTTTTGCCGTTCCCAGCTGCCCCTTCTGCAACCCCTCCTTTGTCAATTATTCAATGCACCACCCTTCTTTGTGACTCAGAGACTTAAGTCTCTTTATACTTGTTAAGCTTAAAAGAAAAGAAAAAAAAAAAATGCACGGCCTTCCATGGTTTTACCATTCTCAGATACCATGAAGCGTCACTTGGAAGTCCATTATTTAACTCCTTTAATTTTTTGCCTGACCAGCTGTAAGAGTCTCTGGGTGCTGGCCTGGTAGGCGTTTCCTGTCATCTGTACAAAAGCAAAGGCCAGCTCCTGCCCCACCACTGGGGAGGGGACACGGGCTTGGGATGGTGGACGGCACTTCCCACAGCTGCCCTGCACAATCAGCCCCCTCAGGGGTCAGGCGGCTTGGGGGAGTACGGATGTAGAGTGCTGGTCCCCGATACTCTTACGGGAGAATGACCTCCTAGAGGAAGAGCAATTAAAACACAACAATCAAACCAACCTTTAAATAATAACTTTTAAAAATATAAAAACAGCTCATTACAATGACTTTGCATTCTCTTTTTCTCCAGGAACAACTTTGTCCTGCCCTTGCACCACCCCCCTTTCTGGCCAGAACCTTAACAAGGAGTGGCAGGTGGTACTCTGGGACCCGCGTGACAGGAACCCCAAACACGCACATCTCCACGTGGTCTGGGCGCCTTGCTGGCTCCAGTCTATACAGCTCCACATCCCACAGGGCAGCAGCACAGCCAGGGAGCCCCGGAGACCGGCACTTTCCCCAGGAGCTGCTCTTCTTTTGTACCAGAGCAAATCACGTTATAAAATAATCCATAAAAATGCGTAGAAAAATTATCTTCCATATGCTACATTCACGGAGAGCCCACCACCAGGAATCACACGGCCCTTTGCTTTTAACAGAAAAAGAGGAAAACAAAAAAAACCCTAACACTTCAGAACATTTGGTACCCGCAGGAGATGGCACTGTCCCTGCAACCTGTTTGCCCATGACAGGGCAGGAAGGCCGCTGGGGTCACCAGTGTGCAGTCCACAGCCCACTGCCCTGCCCAAACTGGGGTGCAGGAAGCCGTTTCTCAGACTCATACTCTTCAGGTTAAGACATTGTCTCCTCCCAGCAGGAGGCAAAGCAGCTGAAGGCAGGAAAGGGTGAAGGCATTTTATAAAAGAACATCATTTCTAATTCTTTTTATTCAAATTAAAAAAAAAAACCGCACCCACATCGGTTGCTGTTTGTCTCTGGTGGCTCCCTGAGCTGAGTGGCTATACTTCCCGCTAACAAGAGTGCTCTGTAGGCTGTCCCCGAAGGTTCAGGAAAGCTAGAGGGAGTCCCTCAGAACTTCCGATCACCATGTGGACGAAGAGCATGCCCCAAGCAGGGCTCGGGGGACACACAGAGGGGCGGAGACGCAACACAGGGGAAGGGGCCCACAGCAAAACCCGGCTGTTCCTGCAGATGTCGGCCCAGTCCTGCCTGCCCGTCTGTCCGCTGTGCCGTCTGGACAAACTTCGGACATTGCCCAAACCCCCCAGGGGGCACTTTGGGGTGTCTGGTTGAACCCCGCAGCTCCCCACTGCACGCCAGAGGTTCTCCCAGTGCCCCTCTTCCTGTTGCTCCCTCCCTGCCCTCTTTCCCCACGGGAACTTGCTAAAAAAAAAAAAAAGAAAAAAAGAAAGAAACAAAAAGGAAAAACAGAACAACAACAAAAAAACCCCAAAACAAACAAGCCACCACCACACGTGGTTTTCAAATACAGCAGGCGAAATACACGGCAAGGTTCTGGTGGGAGGGGCCACCACCCCACTGACCAGCCCTAGATAGGAGTCTGTTATTTACATTTTTCACAAACCTTGTGCACTGCACAACGGGAACAATGTGGTCCACTCCAGTGTCCCCAATCCCAGGCAGGGAGGGGACAGGACAAGAGAAAGGGGAAGAAGAGACAAGATTCATCAAGATGTCTGTCTGTGGGGGTCGGGAGCCAGAAGCCTCCATATAAATCTATTTGTAGCATCTGCCAGCGTGGTTACAGGGGAGGAGCAAGTCCATCTGAGTTCATGACACACATCAACGCATGCCACAGAGGTCCAGGCCACGCCAGACCATGCCCCCTGCACAGCCAGAGCACAGCCCAGACCCCGGCTGCTGGCGGCCCGTCCTCTGCGACCTCGGGGCACTTGCTAGGTCTCCTCTTCAGCACTGAGGCAGCTTTTCCCAGAGCTTTGACAGCCCTGTTAGAATCCCTGTTTAGTAGATGACCTCATAAACCGTGGCCTTCTTGTCCCCAGAGCCTGTTACAATATATTTGTCATCCGCTGAAATGTCGCAACTCAGGACAGACGAAGATTCTTTTGACTAGAGAAAGAGGAGAAGCAGGTAGGCATGGGAAAAAAAAACGAGAAAGGGATTGGTTTGCTGAGCTCCTGTGCACCCCTGCCTGCTCTGCCCGGCAACCCCAGCCCTCTGCATAGCACCCCCACCTCCCCACCTCTCTGAAGAGCAGCTTCCAAGCACAACGTGCCAAGGACGGACACAGGAAACATGTGCATCTCTTTGGCATTACAGCCAGAACCAGCCTGAGCTGGGACGCCCTGCCTAACTACAGAGACTGAGAAGCGTGCGTGGGACACACGGGTTGCTGGACACTTCAGCAGGAGGCCAGAAAGAGACCTAGGGGGTTCAAGCGCATGAAGGCATGCATGTGTCCAAGAACCAGGATGGCAGCCAGGTGGCACCTGGATGGAGACTGCCGGATGTATGCTCTCCTGGCTTTCATTAGAGCCCTCCAGGGGCCAGAAGCCATCGGCAGCTAGCATGTCGCTGTGTCCCCTCTGCAGAAGCCATCCTGTCCCCAGGGGCAGGTAGGTAGGTACAGTGCTAGCTAGCTCCAGGCTTTTCCTGTCTGTCATGCCTCCTGCTACCCTTGCCCCCATCACCGGGGGATGCTGGCGGTACCTGGAATATGCTGGCTCCGTAGGGCGTCCTCCAGGCGTTGAGGAGGTTATCTTTCCCTGTGCTCACAAACCACTTGCCTGTGGGAGCAGACGGGGAAAGCATGGTCAAGCCGTGGTTCCAGCAGGACTCGCCTGGGATGTGGCCAGCAGGACCCTCCCCAGATGTGGCCAGCTGCTACAGCGACACAGGGACCACCACCCACCGGTGCTCAGCGTGACTGCAGGACCCACGGGTACCCACACAACGGCTCTGTCTGCCTCCTGCCCAGGTGGCGCTGGGTAAAGGCAGGATCTGAGGTGAAGCACCAGGCCTGTGCTCCCGGGAAGGGTTCCCTCCCAAAGCAGAGGCCAGCCACTCACCGCAGTAGGCGAACTTGAGGGAGAGCACGCAGCTCTCATGCAGATGCAGCTGGTACTTGTCCGGCTTGGTGTGGTGGAGGACCTCCACGTTGCTGCTCTCCATACCCACGGCCAGCCACTCCCCCGTGGGGCAGTAGCCCAGGGAAAAGATCTGTGCGGAGGGGACAGGCAGCTCAGTAGCCTCGGCCCTTGCACCGGGCAAGCTGCCCCACCTCTGCCACCTGCAAACCAAGCCCTGGAGCCAGCCCTGCCCACAGCCCAGAGAGATAGCGTTTCTGTCCGGCCTTCCCTCCAGGGGAGTCAGGCAGGCACACAGAGGGTTCACGCTCTGGAGCCTCTTCCAAGGGCACCTCTGCCTCTGTACCTCTGTCTCTCCTTAGGAAAAAATGCTAGATCGTAAAACACTAAATTAGTCCACATTTAAGACTGAAATACGGGGCCTGGCAGGATGGCTCAGTGGTCTAAAGCGCCTGCTTGGGAAAGCTTGGGCGGCTTCAGAGACTGCGGTTCGATCCCCGGCACCACATGCTGCGCCAGCCCTACCTTTGGGGTGGACTGAGCCGGCCATAAAAATGAGTGAATAAACAAAAGTTCTGAAACAAGAAAAAAAAAAAATAAAAAAAAATAAAAAAAAAAAAGACTGAAATAGGGGTCCGCCAGATAGTTCATCGGATAAAGGCACCCGCTTTGGCAGATGCCCCTGCGGCGTGCTGAGACAATGATTGAGAATGGGCGTGGTGGCACGCGCCTGTAATCCCAGCGCTTCAGATGCTGAAAACAGGAGAATCACTGCCAAGTCCGATCTACTTAGTGACACCCTGTAGACCCTGTCCGAAATTCATTAAAAAAAAGACTGCAATGGCAGAGTAATGAAAATAACATGAAGCAGCGATACCTGGCATTGCTGACTGCTAAGACCAAGACTCAAGGCCGAAGCCTTTAGGGGGAGTAGGCCAGGCGCCTCCCGCCAGACCCAGGGGACAGCCAGGGATACTTCCACAGCTTAGTGGGGAAACTTAAGACAGAGCAGTGGAACAGCATGGGAGGTCCTGCAGAGGCAGGTGTAGTCTGTCCACCTCCAAGCCTCCCCCAGCCTGTCTCATTGCTGCTTCCTGGGAGGAAGCCAGGACCCAAGACTCTGGCAGTATCCACCTGTGGGGCCCTCTGTCACCTTCCCCAGGCACTGGGGTCCTGGAAGGGAGAGTGGGGAGAGGTCCTGGGCACACACCTGGGAGGTGAAGTCGTGCTGCTGCAGCTGGCGACCCTCCCTCAGGTCCCAGGAACGCACAGTGTTGTCCAGGCCTCCGGTCCACAGCTTCGTGCCATCATGGGAGATGTCTATGCAGCTGGCTCCATCCGTGTGGCCCTGAAACTGCCTAGGGAAGCCACCCGGGGAAGGAGGATGAGCCTCGGGGAGCTCCCGACCACCCCAGGGAGCAGGTGAGCGGAGGGGGCACTGAGGCCCAGAGTGGGTCACCATATGCCCCAAGCGTGCAATAAGCTTGAAGCTGAGCTGGCCTTGCCCCACCCACCCCCCACCCCCGGCACAGGTTTCTGAGACCTGGTTGCTTCCAGAGTGCCTGCCTAACTCTGGATGTGAACTAGGGGTGAGGAAGACCCTGGAAAATAAAATCCCATGAGGCTGTTCATAGAAAAAGCAGCCCCTCAGGGGCTGGGGAGATAGCTCCGTGGCACAAGTGCCTGCCGGGCAAGTGCAAGGTCGTGAGTTTGAACCCCAGTCCCACCAAAAAAAAAAAAAAAAAGAAAAAGCAGCCCCTGCATAGCGAGTTCCCAGGCTGCCCGATTTCTCCATCACCTCACCCTCTTCCCCTGTATGGACTACGGAACTTAGGCCACAAACGTGCCCACAACAAGAGCCACACATAGCTGGGAGTATTGACAGCTGACTCCATGCAGCACTGTTCCACATACTACGGCAGGAGTTGGGATCCAAGCTTCTCCCCACTCCACCGCCTCATCCCCCTGCTGCCCCTCACAACAGCAGATCCAACTGTCTCTTCCTAGCCTCCCTCCTATGAACCCCCTGCTGAGGTCGCCAAGCTGGAGGGACGCCGCCCCGCCGCCTGAGTCAGAGACACGCTGTCCTGCAGGCCTCACCTGACCAGGGTCTGGTTGTGCAGGTCCCAGACGGCAATGTTCCCATCGCTGCAGCAGGAGAAGCAGACTTTGGCGTCGGGGCTGATGGCTAGGGCGTAGCAGGCGGGCGCTGAGGACGTGAGCTCCGCCTTGATGCGGGGTGTGGGCGAGGCCAGGTCCCAGATGGTGAGCGTGCTGGCCTCGCCGCCCACGATGAGCGTGCGCCCATCGGGGAGCAGCTTGCAGGAGCGGATGTAGTTGTCCCTGTTCTGAAGAGAGAAGAGGTGGCTGAGTGCTGCCCACGAGCTCCCTCCGGGGCACCAGAGGAGTCTGAACCTCGTGACGTGGAACACGGCACAGCCCCTTTCTCTTTCTATCTCCACAAACTCCAGGAGGTTAAGACCAACCCCGTATGCAGGTGAGAAAACTAGGGCTCAGAGAGGCTGGCCAGCCAGCTGGTCTGGATCGGCTATGCTCATTTGCAGGCAGGCCTGGACTCCCCCACACCTCCCCCAGTACCTGCAGGAGAGGCCGAGGCCCGCAGCACTCACCAGGCAGTCCAGCTGGGAGATGGGGCTCTTGCTGCCCGGCTGGCTGATATCCCAGATCTTCACGCAGCCCTTTCCCCCCGTGTAGACATGCCGGGTGGGATTGCTGATGGTCACCGCGCACACCACCTCCCCATGGCTCAGGGTGTTGATCTGCCGGGCGTGCCTCGGGATGCCAGGACCGGCCAGGGCATCATGCGGAAAGGGCACGGGCTGCATCTGCCCGTCCGCACTCACGTGGAAGGAGTATGCACTGCCAAGGAAAGGTCACGGTCACCAGGAGCTGTGCCCAGTGCCGTACAACTCCTGGGCCCTTGGCACCCTCCCAAACCTTGGCCCCTCTCTAAATCTTTTGCATCCAGGAACTCCGTTCCGGGGATGCCTGCCACAGCGGGGAGGGACTACACAGTCCAGCTTTGAACTTTTCTCACTTATAAACCTTGTTCCAAATCAGATGGGGAGCCTCAGAGGCACCTCGGGATCCCCTTTGCTACCATCTGTAATGGACCCTGACATCCAGGCTCTGGAAAGGGCCCAGCTAAATGACACTGCTGCTTTCAAAGCCAAGGATGTTTGGGGAGGCGGGGAGGGGCAAGAAGATCTGCCTCTGCCCCAAAGCAAGCTACTGAGGACGCATTCGCGTTATGGGCAGCCTGTGGAGCTCTATGGATGCCATAGCACAGGGACGCTCAGCCTCAACCACCTGTGGAACAGAAGGGCAATGACCAGCAGGCAAAACCCGGCAGCATCCCCAAGGTCTGTGGCAGCTCTGAGCACTTGGGTTAGGGATGCCCTGTCCTTCCTGGTACCCAGTAGTGTGCTCAGTACCCCTTGGTTCCCCAGTCATGGGGGGACCTCTGCAGATAAGCAGGGGTGTGCCTTAGCAGTTGTGTCCTGAGGTCAGACTTGGCCTGTGGGGCTTCGGAGGCAGAGTTCCTGCCAGGGGTTGGGTGGGTGGGGCCGTTCACTCTTTTTTTTTTTTTTTTTTTTTTTTTTTGTGGGACCAGGGTTCGAACTCACGACCTTGCACTTGCCCAGCAGGCACTTGTGTCTCGGAGCTATCTCCCTAGGGGCTGGGGCCGTTCACTCTTGCCCACCACCCGCCAAGCACTTGAGACCCACAGCCCGAGCTTACGGTTTCCCTCCTGGGATGGAGGCAAGGCTCGAGGGCAGGCCCGTGGCCCGCATTGGGGGGTGAGGGTCGAATCCAACCTGTAAAGAAAGGTGTGGCAGTCCTGGGTTAGGGACACGGTTGCCTCCCTCTTTCCCCTCTCCCTTCTCTGCCCCACTGCACTATCCGTCCTGACTAGCTCCTCATGCACCATCAGCTGGGTTGCACGCAGGTCCCAGGAGGGCCACGGGCTTTGCCCAGGTCCGTGGCAGGAAGTGGACTGCAAACCTTCAGCTCTGCAGCAGTACCTGCCCTGCTCTGACCCTTTCTTTCCTCCGTGTTCTGGCAGTCCATCCTGTAATGAGGGGCTGCCCAGGTATAGCAGGCAGGGCTGGAATAGAGTCCCTCTCCACCAACTCCTAGGGGCTCATCCCCACAGCTAGACCAGCTCAGCCAACCCCTGTTGGGTGGGACCTCCCAGGCCGGGAGCAAGAATCGACCCCCAGTCTGCCCACAGGTGGGCCACGCATCATCAGTTCACTTGCGGGCAGCTGCTCACCTCCACACACCAGCCTCTACCAGGTCTCTACCCCTGCCCTTACCCCTACCCAGCACCCCCCAGAAAGGAGCCAAAAGGTCTACGTACAGCTCCAAAGCTCACCATTGGTGATCGGCCATAGGCGGCGGCGGCGGCGGCGGCAGCTGCGCTCATCTGCGGTGGGATGTTGTGCAGGCTGGCGTAGGCGCCCGGACTCGTGAGGGACCCGTTCATCTCGTGGTGCCCCATCATGGCAAAGGGCGCCGCATAGGAGCTGGTGATGGAGATGGGTGTGCGCAGGGCCGAGGCTGTGGGGAGGGGCATGTTAGCAGAGAGGGCCGGGCGGGGGGCGGGGGGGCCTCCTGGCCTGCGAGGGCTCCCTAGACAGTCTCAAGCCAGCGGTACCTGTTGCCCCCACAGCCCGACCTGGGAAGGCTCTGAGTGCAAGCCCTGGGATGGCCCCTGTGCTCCAGCCCCTCTGTGTGGCTTCTGTCCCAGCCCAGCCCGTCCCTCCCTGGCCATCGGAGTATCCATTGCGCCTACCCATTATACCTATCGGGTCCATGCCCGGAGGTTTGCCCGGCATGGACCGAAGCCCGGGAGTCGTGCTGGTGCCTGGAGTCGGGGCGTCATTCCTTGGAGTGGGAGTGTTGGACTTGAGCCCCGGGGTGGAGGATTTGTCATTCTGCAGGGGCAGGTGCACAGACTGAGGAAGCCATGAAGATCCCTGCACCCCAAGAGCAGGGCCCAGCACCTGGCAAGGGTCCCCACCCAGCCCCACAGCAGGCACTACGGCCATGACCATGGCTCTCACGTCACAGGTGCAGCCACTGAGCCTCAGGTCCCGAGGAGCCTAGGGTCCAGGCAGCGGGTGGCTAGGTCAGGTCCCCTAGCCTTGGTCCTTCTATTGTCACCCTCTGCCCTCCCTCTGGGCAGCAGCAACTCAGTTGCACCCAGGTACCCCTCTCCCCCCTCCATCCCCCCATTCCCTATAAGGTGCCCGGGCAGACCCCACATACATGACCAAGGTCTTTGGTCTTGGAGGAGGGTGTGCTGCTGGAGGAAGCCACCGAGGCAGGACTGGTCGGGGCGTCCTTCTTTAGGCCTCGGGCCTTGTCTAGCCCATTCTCAGGAGGGGAGTGTGCTGGGCTGACCCGGGGTGTTGCGGGGTCCTAAAGCAGAGGGGGCGCAGAGATGTTGTCAAAGCTGTGGCCAGGCCAGAGCATTGCAGCCCCAAGAATGGCACAGAGAAGGCACAGGTGAGGGACGGGAGGTCAGCCTGGTTGAGCCCGAGGGTCCCCCTCGGGTGGCAATCCACGCTTGACAAACGGAGCCCTTCAAGCCCATGGCGGGGGGCCTGTGGCTGGGACACAGGAAGTGACCTGCCCCAGCAGCACGAGGGCAATCAGAAGGCCCCTGCTGGTCTTTTAAGGACCTCTCTGGACATTGTCACAGGACACCATCAGCACTCACGATGTCCAGTTGCCGTGCAACAAAACTCTGCCCTGCTCCTCCTGAGGCCCCACGGCCCAGTGCAGGCCACAGAAGGCAGACCCCACCCATGGAGGGACAGCTCCAACCCACCTCCCTGCATCCTGGGCCTACCCTTACCTCATTGGAAACATCCACCACCAGATCGTCACTCTTGTCCCCATCACTGTCCTATAACAGGGACAGAAGACAGCAGGATGGTAAAAGGCCCTACTTTACCTGCCTGGACCTGAACCAAGGCCAATGTCCACAACTGGGCAATGCCCAACATGCCAAGCGCCCTCTCTCAGCAGAAGCAGGACCTAGATGGGGTGGGTGCCAGCACCCCTCCCTGGGCTGCCTCTGTCCACCATGCCCACTTGTCCCTCCCATCCTTCACAAGGTACCAATCTCCTCTCTCATCTGCATACCCACAGGCCCAGTGCAGCCCTGCGTGTGTAATGCGGCCAAAGCCACAGTGTAAACCGGTGGCCAGAGAGGGCCTAAGGCCTCCATCCTAGCTGCTGCTTCTTCTTTTTTTTTTTTTATTTTTTTTAAACATTTATTTATTTAGTTAGTTATTTACTTTTATTACGGCTGGCTCAGCCTGCCCTGGGGGCGGGGCTGGCGCAGCATGTGGTGCTGGGGATTGAACCATGGTCCCTGCCGCTGCCTAGGTGTTCCTAAGTAGGCGCTTTAGACCACTGCACCATCCTGCCAGCCCCTCCATCCTAGCTTCTGCTCAGCACGGCGGCAAAGGCCCAACAGCCACATGCCTGCTGGGTCTCTCTTGCCTGGGTCTGTCATACTATGTGGGCAGATGTTGGGTACTCCATGGCTAACGTGGAGGGTGGGTGCCCCAGCAGCCCCCTAGCCAGGGAATCTAGGATATCCCGGTGGCCACTTATGGGTGAGCCCATGGCTCTCCCTGGGCCTCGTGAAGGCCAAGACAGCTGATGCACACCCACGCCTGTCTCCACGGCTCCTGCTTCCACTGTCCATCCCATGATGGGTTCCCCTCTGGCTCGGTGTCTGCCCCGGACTTCCCGGGCCACAGCTCTACCCAGGGACGTACGTATCGGCTCAGGCTGTCCTTCTCCTCTGCCTTTCGCTTCTTGGCTTCCATGCTGTAGTCTGCAGAGCTTCGGTGCTTCTCGCTGGCCCGGAGGCTTTCAGAGGGGGACACTGAATTATTCTGGAAGCAAGAAGACTCAGGTCAAAGCTCATGCTGACACAACCTCTCACAGTCACAGACACACAGCTAAGAGTGGACACAGAAGGCCAGGGGAGGGCAAGGGCCTCGATGCCATGTCTCAGGGCCCAACTTGCACCAGGGAGCTCTTCCCCAATTCCCAGCCTGGTCCCAGAAGCTGGCCCTTTGTCCCAAGACACCACAATTAAATAATTAACCTTGGAGCCAGCCACCTGCTTCCTGGCCCCCGAGGCTGCTTCAAAACCCAAACCCCCAGGACCATGAACAAACAAGAACAAGGTCACAAAGCTGTGGGAAAATCAGGACACATGTAAATAAATATAGAGAAGAAGTGGTCCCTCCTGGGGGCGCTACAAAGTTAGGAGCCATGTCCAGGATTCCCCAGCAGGAGAAAGCTCAAGGATTTCAGGATGCAGGAGTCCTCCCTCCACTACAGAGCAAATGAGGATCGAACCTGCGGGCACACAGGACTGAGAAGAGAGACCTGCCAGGAACTGAGGGAGAAGCACCCGCGGGCAGGGGCATGAGAACTGTGGCCTCAGAGCTGTATCCACCTGCCCACCTTCTTTCCCCTCCTCCCTCCCCAGCGCCATCTTCTGAGCATCCGCCTGGCTCAGGACGCCAAGGGAGGTGGGAGGAGCGAGCGGACAGCCCCCCCCCTTCCCAACTGCCAGGCCAGCCACAGGGAAGAGGCACACCAGCTGATCTGAGCCCCCCGGCAGTGCAGAGATGCGTGACGCGGTCACAAGAGGACACAGAGTGCCGTCTGTGCAGAAGAAAAGGGTGTCAAAAGCGACCTTCTCATATTTCCTGTCTCATCTCCCCACTTTATGGGAGGCCAGGGCCACCCTGGGGGCAGGGGTCACCGGGAGGGACAAAGCGCTGGAGCCAGCCACCACAGAACCTCATTTCCTTTCCTAAACCAGTTTCTGGGCAGCTCTTCCTTGCCAAGTTTCTGCCTGGAGCAAATTAAAACGGCAGAGTTATCAAGGCTTGAAAAAAAAAAAAAAAATGGAGGTTATAATGGAACCACAGCTCAACCTTCCCGCAGCCGGGCGAGCGCTGCGCGCACGCAGCCGCAATTCAATTAGCTGCTGCAAGCACAGGCAGGGAAAGAAAAAAAAAAAAAAAAAAAAAAAAAATCGCTGTCATTTCATTTCCTCCAACGGCGGTGGCCACCCCGTGCGAAGCAGAAACGCTTCCAGCCCCTCAGGCTGGCTGCCCCCACGCGGGTGCGCAGGCAACAGGAGGGGGACATGCGGCTGTCCATGTTTCTCCCCGCGACCTGGTGCATGGCTCGGAGAACAGCGAGCTCTTTCTTCTCCTGCAGTCAGGCTGAAAACCCTCGCTGCTACCGAAGAGTCATGTCAGGCATTTAGCGGCATCGATCCAGCCCGCCTCTGGCTGGCAGCCTGCCAAAAAACTAAGTATTTTTTATTGCTTCAGCTAGGCAAGGAAATATGAATGAAGCTACCTCTAATTGGACTCCAGACTAACCCCTCCGGGACAGCGTCCAGCCCATCCACCGGGCCCCCTCCCGCTGCAACACAGCCCTGTCCTTCCTGCCATGGGGCTCATCTGTTGACAACCTGGTTTCTGAAGGCTCATTACCACAGTCTACAGCCTCCAACCCCATTAGCACATGCGCGCCGCCCTGGGGGCCCCGCCCCCTGGACTGACGTCTATCCACGCCCATCCACTTCTGCGGGGCCTGTGTGCCAACCCTGTGAGAATGTCAGTGGGTGCTTGTGACACCAGCCCGTGGGTTCTAGCGGGAAGACTTCATGACAGGGGCACAAAGCCAAAGGCAGAGAGAGGCAAGAAGGAGCATGATGAGGACCAGGCCTTGGGACCTTGAGGGTCAGCTGAACACAGCTGAAAGCCAGTTACACAGGACTTATTCATAGGACACTGAGGCCGAGGCCAAGGCTGAGCGCTCCCCAGTGTCTCACTAAACTGCGATCCAACCTGAGCCTTCCAGCGACCAGCCTGGGCTTACTCTTATCTAAGCGAACTGCATTTCCCCAAATGCTGCTATCCCAGGCTCAACACTAAGGCAATCAAAGTGGATTTTCAGCTTCAATTACTCCTTTCTTCTGCGCCTCACCATTTCTGGGCCCAAGTGGAGATCTGACTTTCTGAGCACGTAGGCAGGGCACGAAGGGACAGCAGCAGCGTCACCGCTGACGAGCCGGTGGAAGGACGCAGCCAGGGGGAGGAAGGCCCGGAAGGGAAGGTGAGGCAGAGCTGCCCAAGGGGCTGCCTTCTAGATGGTTAGTTAACTACCTGACCTTCCAAGTCCTGCTTAACACGAGGTAATAACCAAAGCCATCCTAACAGATTAGATGGCCCCAGATACAAGCAGGGTGATGAGGAGTAAAATAGCACCGCTAATCGCCAGAGGATTTTTTTTTTTTTTAAATCCAGACTCCATCGCGCTTATTCACAAGGCTTACTCACTTGAAACAGAACCTTGGAGGCTCGGTGTGATCAGAAAGATTCACAACGAATCTCATGGCTGGCAGACATGCAGGCAGCTGGCCCTTAATGCTTGCTTGCTAGCACTTTCTTAATTCAAGCAAAAGCTCAGAACAGGAAAAAAAAGAACCCAGGCCTTTGAAGGAAGCCAGGACTCAGGATCGGGCAGAAGGGGTCTGGCTGCAGGGCGGGTAAGGATGCTGGGGTGGGCCCACACAAGACCTGGGCCTGATCAACTGATCTTCCTGGCTCATTTATTTCCACTGAAAAGGTGCTGGAGCTCATTTAACAGCTAAAGCCATGGAGTGAAAGCTGGAAGAGCCGCACGAAGGGCTTCCCTAGCTGAAGGTCACTCAACAGGTGACAGCAATTCCTGTCCTGTGACAGTAATCCCTCTCTACTGGGTCTGGATGGGATGTGTCCCCAGCATATCAGCAGGAAAGCCATGCCTCCCGGCTCAGGGCACACAAGCACAAACACAGCCTTTGTTATAGCCCACAGAGGAGGAGAGTGGACCACCAGGCCAGCTTTGGTCGCCCACAGGTCCCAGGGCCACAGTGCTGGGAACAAGCCCCGGATCCCCACACACCCCAGGCTGTGCAGAGCTGCACACTTACCGTGCCAGATTCTCTCTCTTTGGGGAAGGAAGGACAGGACAGGTAGAGTCAGGATACCCAGGGAGACAAAAAAGAGAGGAAAGAGTCAGTTCCCCCAGTCTAGCTGGCATGGGGATTAACTAATAAGCCTTTCCAGTTGCAAAGTGGGCAGGAGTCTCGCTGTCTCTGTGGGCTGGCCACTACAGGGACATTCTCTGTTATTTATCAGTTTGGAAGACAACCGCCCCAGTGCCAGCCTTCCCCACCCCAGATTCCATTTACCCTTCATGCCAGAAGACACCAGTTCACTTTGCAAAAAGACTGGGTCTTGAAAGTCTTAAAGTTATTGGGGCTGGGAAGATAGCTCCGAGGCACAAGTGCCTGCCTGGCAAGCGCAAGGTCATGAGTTTGAACCCCAGTCCCACAAAAAAAGTCAAAGTTACAACCTTGGGAAGGAGACCCAAAGGATGGGTGTGTGTGTGTGTGTGTGTGTGTGTGTGTGTATGTATACATTATTGATGAAAAGAATCTGGGAGGGTTTCTTTTCTTTCTTTCTTTCTCTTTCTAATTCACCCCATTCTTCTGTTTCTCTGCCAGCTAAGCAGCAGTTGCTGTCTGCTCCCCTCTCTTCCTCTGCCAAGAGGACCACCCTATAAGGGGACTAGAAACCTGACCTCTTGGTTTCCACCATGATGGCCTAGGCCAAGGTAGGAAGGTGACACATTCCAGCCCCTGTGCCCAGAGGCTCTCAGGCCACTGGCCATGTGGCCCAATAAACACATAAGGCAGAGCTCACAGCTGGCGACATCTGCAAAGGGTGTGCCAGGGAGCCCTCTGCTGATGCAGTGACCACCCTGAGGCTGGTCGAGAGAAGCGACCTGGGTCTGTGTGCCAAGGGCTGAGCGCAGGGCCACAGAAAGCCCCTTCCTTAGAACTTGGCCCAGACAAACTTTTCCTGGAGATGGGACAGAAGAGGACAGTAACAAGGGTCTGTGTGTGAGTTTGAAAAAGGTCCCAAGTGTGATCTGTGAGGCACCCTGAATGTGGGCGGGGCTGACCTTTGAAGGGTACTGCTGGGAAGAAGCAGGGAGGCTCCAGATGAAATGTGTGCCAGGCCACAGGTGCCGGAGACAGAGAGGATGGGACATGGAGCACAGGAAGGGGCTCTGGTTTTATGCACCAGGGATTCAACACATGGCTTGGGGACAGGGTGCAGCTAAGTGGTGGGGCTCTTGCCTAGCATGTCTGAGGCCCTGGGTTCCATCCTCAGAACCATCAAAAAAAGAAAGTGGGATGGTTCTACCTCTCCAGCTCACTCCAGGTCCCGGGGTGGCAGCACACGCTGCATCTACTCCCCCAGGGGCTCAGAGGGGCCGGCACCCACCCCGATCCTGGCCCCAGTTTGAGCCGCACCTCTGTGGTCCAGCTCATGGTGGTTCTTCTCATCCTTTACCGCCAAGTGGGCCTGGCTGCCCAGAGCACCGAGAGCCAGCAGCCCGGAGCTGCTCCCGGTCACCGGGGGGATCCCAGGTGGCTGGAGGCCGGATGGGTGAGGTGGCAGCTGGACCGGGGGCCCATGCGTGGCGTGGGAGAGGTGCTGCGCCTGGAGTTGCTGCTGCTGTAATGAAGGTGGTGTGAGCAGAACTGGGTGGGACCAGCGGGGGGCCAGCAGGGAGGGGGGTGACGCCCCTGAAACCTGAGCCCCAGCTCCGTCCACATGCTCAGCTTGCTGAAAGAAGACTGCTAATGGACTGCAATGGAGATATAAGACTGATATCTTCAAACGCCCCATCTGCCCCTCCACCTGCTCTGGGCCAAAAAGACAAAATACTGCATGCATTAGCACCCACAGTCAGTAAGGCTCCCTCTTAGCCAAGGAGAACTGGCCACAGCCTGCAGCGCATGCGTCCCTGCCTTTAACATCAGCCGCTCGAGTCTCCCACCCTTAAACTAGGAAGACCTCCCTAATTCCACAGGACTCGGAGCCCGGTTTACAGAAGCCAGTGTACAGGGCAGGCTGGAGCACAAAAGGGTGAACAGCTCGAGGAGTGAGGGGCCACTGGAGTAAGAGCTGACACCTTCAGGCATCAGTGTCGACAGCAGGAATTGGGGAGGCTCGGGCACTAGACAGAGGGGTGTGGAGGTCCCAGATCCGGTGTACATCAGCTGTGTGGCCTTGGGCAGGCTACTCTGACTCCCTGAGCCTCAAATTTCCTCATCTGCAAAAGCAGGAAAGAAGCACCCAGGGGAGGGCACCCGGCACCCAGACACTACTCATCAGGCAGCAGGACAGCCGCTGGAGCTGACCGCGTTACCATGGCCCGGCTGTCCCAGCGGCCTGATGCCCATCCATCCACTCGCTGGGCGTTCTCATCAACAGCAGCAGCGTCAACAGTTCTGCGTTTGCCCCCCTCAAACCCAACCCAGGACTCTGAGCCCCAGGCCCCAAATACCTCTTTCACCATCAATCTCACTCAGCCTCGCATTTCTTCCCTACCCCAAGTGACCAGGTCTGGCGACTCCACACCCTCCAGCATTTACCCTAGGGTTTGTCAAATGGCTCCCATGGTGGAGAACTTCCTGGGAGCAGCAGCGCCCTGGGCATGGGACACTACCTCTGCACATGGCTTTGTTTTCAACCAGTGCCAGAGGAGTCTTGCCCCTGCTACATGAGATTCAGACTCCAATCTGTCAACCACCAACCTCACAGTGTTTCTAAGAAAACTAGGGTCTAGGGGAGCTTTCCACTTGCCAACAGGAAACACCCCTCTGCCAACTACTGCCACATAGCAGGCCAACAGGAAGGCCCACAAGTGTTTGTTCCAAAAGTCAAGAAGCCCAGTGCCCTCCCAACCTCGGTGCCAATGGCTAACCTAGTCTCACCCCAAGTTAATGGTGGCCGTGGCAGCTGTCAAGCTCCTGGATGAAGGGGTGGCAGGGGCCACTGTCACTCAACATCGGCAGCTTGTGCCTCTAGGATGTCCCTTGTTGGGTATTTATGGAAGGCATGGGTGGCTCTGTCCTCAGGAGGTGTGACCTCAGGTCTGCCAAAGGCACCGCGGCCGACACAAAGCTCAGACACCCTCAAACACACCCAACATTCCCAGCTAAGCAACTCAGACTCCACAGGGAAGGGAGCTCACCCAGAGCACATCCACCTTCTCTTTTGTTTGTATTTATATATTTGATGTATTTAGTACAGGGTCTCACTGTGCAGCTTGGACTTGGACTTGTAGTAATCCTCCTGTTTTCAGCCTTCCCCAGCGCTGGGATTAAGGGCGTGTGCTACCATGCCCACACTCAGCGGCAGCCTCGGCAGGCTCAGCACACCCAGGGGTGGAGTCAGAGTGGCATGTGGTGCTAGGGATCGAACCCTCGTCCCTGTGCTTGCCTAAGTTAGTCCACTGAGCTATCTCACCCTCACCTTCTCTTTTAAAGATGTTAGTTTTTAGATCCTATTATAAAAATAACTTGTGTAAGATAATACTAAAAGCGTAGATTTAAAAGTTTGGGTTTTTTTAAAGAACTACCTTTCAACCCTACCCTCTAGAAGATCCTACTTTTTGCTTCTGTCTCTGCACATTTTAAACGTATTGCTATACAAACGGGCTGTTTTCGGCCACACTGCTTTAAGGCCTGGTTTTGATTTCAGTACACTGAAGAAACTGTGTATTGTTTTTCTACGGCTGGGCTGTCTAGATACCACGGGGTCTCCAGAGGGGCTCTCTTGGCCTAAACTTATTACTGGGAGACCCTTCAATTCTGCTGGCCGAGAACTTCTAATACAACTCCAGAAAGCAAGGACGGAAGAACTTTGCCCCCTTTTCACAGTGCAGAGACAGACAGGGTCTCCTCTCCTACCCAGCCTTCTAGCCTTGACTTTGTCCAAACCTTCTCCCTGACACCCCTCTCCAGCTTCCTGGCCACAGTGATCTCCCCACTTCTTCTGAGTATCCTAATAGCTCAGAATCTGGAGCAATATAGCCCAAAGGGGAATCCAGCTCTATCCTTGAGAAAGATAAGTTCTAGGACAGGCTGGCTGGTCTCCCTGGGCCTCAGTTTTCTCATCTGCAAACTGGACATCAATCAGTCTCTTTGGCCTATGCAAGGACCACACAAGAAACAACAAAGCAGGGCTCAGGCAACATCCACAAATGTTACAAAATGGTCACTGGTACAACCATCTCGTTCACCTTACCCACACCCAGCAACTCGGCAGTCTCAGAGGAGCAAAGCCCCTGTTTAAGGTATGCCTGGCTTGGTTCCTGTGTATATTTCTCTGGGTGAATTAAGTGAATTGAGGTACAAAGACTCAGCAAAGAGTAACCAACTGCCTCTCAGGTCTGGGGCCTCCCCTGTGGCCCAATCAGAGGCAGGTACAACGGCAACTGGAACAGGAAGTCGGGAAGACCCCCTCTTCTACTCCTGGCCCCCAAAGAACAGACAAGAGCCTGGATCCACAGAGCTTACTTCTCCCACCTTGGGTGTGTCACACCCAAATAGAACATGTCACCATGTGCCCTGGGGGAGGCCATCTCCTCCCTGCATGTGCCAAGCATGGTCTCGCCAGCACATGTACTGTCTGCTGATGGGCACCTTGTACCCTATACCTCTCTGCTCGCTGATCTAGTTCAGGTTCCGCTCTGGAGCTTCAGGTGTGGGTTCGACCTAGGGGCACCTCACTGCCTCCTTTTCAAGGCCCAATGAGAGGACGCAAAGAGGAGGTTCTAACGCCAAAAGCCAACGGCTCCAGCCCCCACAGAAAGACAGGGCAGCCCCAAGCCTCCTTCTTGTGACAAGGCTCCATGGGCCTGATAGAGGTGACAGTTCAGGGGCTTGGTAATAGCTCAGAGCTCATGACAGGTGGGGTGCAGGCTCCAGGAGCTAAGAGACTCTCTAAGTCAGTAGCAGCCAGCGCCAAAAGCCAAGAGCCAGTGCCACTTGTTGTCACCACAGTTCGTGGCTGTCACGGATGGAGTCTAAGGCGCAGTCCTGTCACCAGCGGGGAATCCAGCTCTTTGCCATGCTGGAGTGAATGCCAGGACCTCTGGCATGGCTCCCTGCTACACCTCCCTAGTCTTCCACTCTTTTTTAAATTTAATTCTATTTTGTTTTTCTTGTTTCAGAACTTTTGTTTATTTATTTTTATGGCCGGCTCAACCTGCCCTGAGGGCAGGGCTGGCACAGCATGTGGTGCCAGGGATCGAACCACGGTCCCTGTAGCCGCCTAAGCTTTCCTAAGCAGGTGCTTTAGACCACTGAGCCATCCTGCCGGGCCCCCTAGTCTTCCACTCTTGAACAACCCCAATTAATGCTTTAGAACATCTTTTCATCATGATTCCCCCAGGGACTTGCACGCCACACTGTCAGTGAGCAACAACCATTCCACCCGCCAGTCCGAAGTTTATCATGGAAAACCTTAAAAGAAGGTTCTGGAAATAGCTGACCCATCAGGGTCTTAGGGGTTAAGGCCTTCCACAAGTAGGTGGCCAAGGGTCACCGTCCCTCCCTGTGCTCAGGCATCTTGTTCATCGCAAGATATTACAGAAACGTGCCAATCCTGGAAGGAAGGGCTCCACCAGCAGCAGCTCTGCCGGGATGACTCTTGGTTTTGCCAGACCCCAAATAAAAAAGGGACGAACAAGCTCTGGGCCCACCCTAACTTCCTGCTCTCAGCCTTTTTTGATAAGAAGACCACAGAATGACACTGATCTTCACACTAATAGGTCCCTGGCAGCTCTAACTACAGGCATGACCCAGGGCTCTTCAACTCCAAGCCTACGGGGGCCGTAAGCAACTGACCAGAATAGACATGCTCTATGGAGAATGCCTAGCTCTCCACCATCTTTACCCAAAGGGGAAAATGAGGCCTGAGGGGACAAGAGACTCAACTAGAGCCTTGCTGACCTGAAGCCCAGTTTGCTAGGCTGAATCCCGTGGGGCCTGAGACTGACCACTAGTTGCTACCTGGAGCCTCCTCGGCTCTGTCCTCTGTCCCTTCTCCCCGCTGGTCTCTGCTCTCCCTCGCTGATCTCGTCTCCGTCTCTGATCTGACCTTTGATGTCTCTGCTCTAGATTTCTGACCTTTGGCCTCTCATCTCTGACCTTTGCTCTCTACTCTAGATCTGCCCCAGGACCTGTGACCTCTACTCTAGATCCCTGATCTCTGCTCTGGAGCTTAATGGCTCTCAGCTCTGCCCACTCCCTCCTCTCCTCCAGGCGAAGATAAAGCTCACCCTGACTAGATTAGCCACCTCCTTCAGCGGTGCAGTCAAGCAGGGCTCCCAAGCGCAGGCAGGCCGCCTCAGCGGTCTGTCATTCCTGCCTCCCGAGGAGGCTCTGTCAGGCGAAGCGATTAGAGGGCTGCGTGCTTAATGACAGGGGGATGACTGCATTCACTCAGAGCCTGAGAAGCAATTACCTTGAAAATGGGGGTCACAGGCCCCACTCGTCGGCTTTAATTGAATTCCAATATCTGCCTTGAGCTGCCTTGACCTAACTTGCAGCTTCCTAAGCGCTACTTAAAGAAGTGGAGCTAATCTAAGCTGCGCTGCTTCCTCAATCTTTACGGCTTTCTTAAAACTTTAAAAAAAAAAAAAAAAAATTCCTAAGAGGATTTCAAACCCAAAACAGGAGGCAGAGGGCAGAACTGGGCCCGAAACCTGACAGACATGGGAGCTGTGAGAAGACGGGTGCGGGGCCAGTGTACACACAGCCTCCCCACGCCGCTCTAGCACCCCCAGGAGGACAGAGGGCAGAGGCAAGAAGCGCCCATCACCGTTTGGCTTCTGGGCATCTATAACTTAAGGGCACTGGGTGCAGCCCTTAGCCTGGGTCCTTGTACCCCACAGCCACTGGCCCTGGCTGGGGACTGTTTGGGGTGTCACATGTGTGTGGGTACTGCTTCTGACTCCTAGCTGGGCATTCTATACCACATAGGCCATTGTGGAGGCTGAAGACACTGCCAACTGGAAAATCTTATGATTGGCCTACTTGGGACACTACCTTTTAGATGCAGAACTGAGCCCTTAGGACACAAACAGGGCCTGTCCAAGTCACACGGGGAAGATCCAGGACAGAAACCCAGGCCTCTTTTCTAGCTCTCTGCCTCACACTGACAACCCAGGAATTGTCATTTATTAACCCTCCCAAGCAGAGAACACTGGGGGCTGGGAGGGCGGGGGGGGGGGGGGGATTCTGGTTTTATCTTGAAAAAAACGAAGCCACATAAGAGCAAAAAGAGGAATCATGAAGACCAGCCAGTGTCCCAGAAAATGTTAGGGTGAAGGGACTCCAGACCTACACTGCAGGACTCCAGGCAAGCACCCCGGAATCTGCACAGCCCCAGAAGGTCCCTGAGTGAGATCAGCCAGACTGCTTGGGGATGGGAGAGCAGCGGCCCCATCAGGGAAGTTCCTCCCATTGGAGGAAAGAGAGGAGGCCAGGCGTACCCACTGTCACCTGGGGGGGGGAGGGGGGGGGCTGTGCGCGGGTGCTCAGACGCTGATCTTACACATCCTTGACCTCCCAGCAAAGCCCCAAGCAGGAAAAAGATGTCGCAGGAATCCCAAGAAATACGTTCATGCCGCAAACGAGGGAAGGGTATCCTCGTTCCTCTTCGAGCTGCCCCCCTGCTCCCCAGGGCCTGTATCCTGGTGGTATGGGGACTCTTAGAGTACCAGGCTGACCTGTCCAGCAGGCCCAGCTGGAACTCTGCTCCTAAGAACGCATGACAAATGCTCAGCCATGAAGCTCAGCACAACCCAAACCCCAATGCCCCCGCACAGTGCACATTCACAGCTCCCCAGAGATGGTTCTGATCTCAGGTGGCCAAAGAAGGGCAGGCCCCTGCCAGGCAGGGCAGGCAGGCCCAGGGAGGGATGGGGTGGTTGGGGCAACTGGGCCTCAGCCCTGAGCCCAGTCCCTCAGAGCCAGGGAACAATGAGGCTCGTGGGTTTGGAGGTAAACTTGAGGTGTGTCTGGTGCCCAGTTAGTCTGGGGACTAGGAGGCAATGGGGGAAGTCTCGGGGGTCAGATGAGACCCAACCCCGTGGGATGGCAGGGGAAGCTGAAGCCCTGGGGCCGCCATTCTTTGAGGCCAGCTAAGCTCAGGGTCCATCTCTGGTTACGGTAAACAAGAGGAATAAAAGGGCTATACACACGGTGAGAGGCAGATTGGGGAGTCCACGTACCCCAATGATGGCGTTCAGCTCCGTCATGGTGACCTGCTTAGCGCGTTCCACTGCCTGGGCCACCTGCTGCTGGTGCTGGAGGGAAAGAGGCATGGTTAGGTGAGGCCACGGTCCCCAGCAGAGAGGGCATGGTGGGGCAGGGGACCTTGGGACCGAGTCCCAGAAAAGACAGAAGACCTCCAAGCAGACCTAAGCTGTGATGTGGGCAGGTGATTTTACTTTTCTTAAAAAATCTTTTACGTAGCCGGACGTGGTGGCTCACGCCTGTAATCCCAGCACTCGGGAGGCTGAGGCAGGAGGATTGGTGCGAGTTCGAGACCAGCCTGGGCTACAAAAGTGAGCTCAGGACCAGCCTCAACTGCATAGCGAGACCCTGTCTCAAAAAAAAAGACAAAAAAAAAAAAAAAAAAAAAAAAAATCTTTTACGTATTTATTCATGTATCTGGTACGGGGTCTCACTATGCAGCTTGGACTCATGGTGATCCCCATTTCAGCCGCCCCAGTGCTGGGATTACAGGTGTGTACCACCACGCTCAGTTCAGGGCCCAGCATGACATGCTGGTACAAGGGGATCGAACCCAGGTCCTTCGAGTGCTTAGACCACTAAGCTATCTCCCCGGCCCCTTTACGCAATCAAAACTTCCAATGACATTAAGTCCTCTAACAGAGAAGAATAGCACAAGACAGCGAGTCAAATGCTCTCTCCACCTACATCCGCCTAAGTCTGCTGCATAACACTACAGGACAGCTGAGTGTCTAAACACAGCACCAACACTGCAATCGGAGTTAACGACAGCAGTTGGCGGCAAGCTGTCATGGTCCCCAATTTACATTAGAGGGATTCAGAAGCAACGTGTATGTGTATGCACCTAACTTACATCCATCAGAAAGGACAGAAAACAGAATGAGATGTATCTAGACAGCACGAGAAACAAAGTAGCAAAATGAACCCTAATCTATAAAGTTCGGGTACCCACGTATCAACACGGCTTCCCTGACTGTGAAGAGCTGTGTGGGGGAGTTACAGTTTGTGTATAGGTGGCTCCCCCACCACCAAGCCTAACACAGTCAAGGGGGCCCTTCTGGAATTCGTAATTATTGTGGAAATGGGTGCTGCCCCTCCCCTGGGGCAGGTGATCTGCATTTCAATGTAAGGTAGGAAGAGAAGTTAGCTGCTAGAGCAGCTGCTAGCTCTCCCAGGGCTCTTGCTCTCTGCCCACCACCACGGAAGGTTGCCCTCTGCCTGGTGCCACTCAGCCTTGGAGCCAGCTGAGTATGGACTGAAACCTCCAGTAACTGGGAGCTACATAAACCTTTCTTTCCCTCATCGTGAGTTTCGGGTGTTTGTCTCAGCAAGGAGAGGAGTAACGAAGACAGGGCGGCCACAGGAAATCTCCGTACTTTCCCCACATTGCTGCAGAACCTAAAGCTACTCTTAGCAACACAGAATCTAGTATTGAAAACTCTGCTGCATTCAGTCCTTAGGTCTTGAGGAAGCGCCAGCCACACACACAGCCACCTCTCCCAGGGGGTGGCAAGCGCCTGGGGCATCGCTGTCAGCTGCTTCTTAGAGGAATACCATTGTACTATTTCTTAGATGAATACCATTGTAGATTGGGCGCCACTGCCTGAGAGACTCAGGGCTCCTGTAAGGGACCTTGTGCGGTTCCTAGGTGAGGGCCAGTAGGGGAGGGTGTTGCCCTGGAGCAACCCCGGAGGGTCCTCAGGCTTAGGTCAGCCCACCCTTGCATTTCCTCCAGCACCCCAAGCTGGTCCCTTGGACATCACCTATGAGCCGCCTGGCCCTGCTCTTGGCACAGACTGGAGGGCTTAGGTGTGGAGGCTGGGGATGGACCGGATGTTGATAGAGGACTGTGTCTATGGGAGGCCCCACCCCCCAATCAGGTGGGAAAGGCTGACTGGCAGCTGGGCCAACCTAAATGAACAGGGCTGGGACCTGGAGCAATGGGAAGCAAAGGAAGCCACAAGAGGCAAAGGCCTTACCTCCTGCGACAGAAAAGGCATGATCTGGGCTAAAATGGTGTTCAGTCTCTTCGCAATCTCCGTCTGCAAAGGAAAAGAGACCACGTTGGATAAATCAGGCCACAGAAATGTCACACAGACAAATGCCAACCCCCCTCAAACGTCAGCCCCTGCCCCCAGGGAGGCTCCATCCCCTCTATGCCCAGAGACTCCACAGCATGAAGAATACCACCCCCTAGCCTCCCCACATCCTAGGGGACCCCCATCTCCTACAGAAGTGGCCCATACTAAGGTGAGGTACAAACTGAAGCCCACACCCTCTGCATGGAATTCCTAATTAAATCAAAGCAAAGCCAAAACCAACCCCACACTCCAGGGAATACTGATAACAAGAGCAAAACAGCTTGGTGAAGAGAGTACCAGTCTGTGAGTGGTGCCCACAAACAGGTGAGGGTAGGGTGAAGGGTTCCCCAACCTCACATTCAGGGGCACGCAACCCCTCCCCTCCCGAAGGCCTCACGACTAGCACAGGGATTTCTCCGCCTCACCCCCACTCCCCAGAGAAGGCTGTAGAAAAACATAATCTGTGTCCACCAGGGTCCTCTGGGAGCCCCACACATCTCAGATCAAGCGTGGGGCTGAACAGCTAATGGAGTCCAGTCAGGAAGGCCCGGAACCCCTGACAGGCAACTCTCAGAGCTGCTTCTCTTTCCTCATTCTGAATCCTCCTCAGCAGCAGAGGCAGGACTGGGTCCCAGAGCTGGCTTCAAAGCTTTCATCAGCACAGAGCAAATCTTTCAGAGTCAAAACCATGACAACAGCCTTTAAAAATCTGTGATCATCTGCATGTCAAATGACTCCGGATGAGAGGATCTAGGCACACATAAAAACGAAGTCACCTGAGGCCTGCGCAACAGGCCCTGGCGCCCACCCCCACCCCCACCCTGGCCATGCCAAAGAACCTCTGCTTTGTGGACAGAATAGAACTTCCACTAAACAGCCTAGTGGGCCCGTGCGGACCTGTGTCCTGGGGCTAGGCTCTCTACACCCTCTCCTGTCCATGACAGTGGGGCTCCTGGGTGGGGAACCGGGTCCTTGGTACCAGCTTTCTGCCTAGATACCCTGATCCTTGGGCGCAGGCAGAGCCAGTGTTTCCCAACAGACATTACTCGGACACGAGGGGTGAAAATGGTCCTTCATTGTCAAGGACTGCCCCCTCATGCCCCAGTGACCCAACGGTGTCAGTCATCGCCCTACCTACAGATGCTCCCAGGGGTAAGGGAAGTGGCACCCATGCTCAGACCCAGTGAGGCCTGGCATGTGCCCGCTGGCGGTGCATTCTCACAGGGAGCCAACACAATAAGGGTCTTGTCATCGACGCATCCTCCCCCGCAAGGAGGGATCCTCAGATTGGACATAGTTATGCCCAAATCCGGGCTGGGCCTCAGGCCACCATGTGACACAGCTGGGGTGAGGAAAGGGGGGTCTAATGAAGTTTCTCCTTCACCACCCACCCACACCCACCCACTCTTCAGAGCAAGGCCACAGAACATGCTTTCAGCCTGGCTTTCCTGGGGCCCAGCCACCACACCCCAAGAAGAAGGACTCCGCAGGTTGCCAGCAGGGAGTAGCTTCACTTCTGGAAAATTCTACACTAAGCCAGGGCTTGCCTGCCCTGGGTCTTGGGTGGAGTTTTTTGGGCAGCTGGGGGCGCCCTCCTCACCAGCTACAACTTCGCCATCATGTGCTCTTGAGCACTATAGCCTGGGTCTCCCTAAGAAGTGGAAGCGGGCACTGAGCCACTCACATGTGCACAGGCTGCACAGCCCTGGGAAGGGACTCCACATGCTCTGGGTAGCCAGAAATTCTACAAACTGTTCGCTCCTGGAGATGGAGGGCTGGCTGGGCAGGATCACTCCGAACTAGAGTGACAGTGGTCAGCACCACTGCCCTTACTAAAATGGGCATTTTTCAGATGGAGAAAATGATACTTTGCAATTGAGTAACTTTGCAAAAATGATTTCCTGCCAGGAACCAAATGGGGAGCCTTCTGGCAGACCTCAGAGAAATGTTTGAAGGCAAAGAGGGCCATACGGGGTTCATGTCCGAAAGCACCACTGATGCCCACGGCTGTCCAAGGGGCATTTGATCCACCATGCCTTGATCCACCATGCCTCTAAGGCATCAGCTCTGAAAAAGCATCCAGACGAGGGACTTCACCCATCAGGACAGGCCACAGATCACAAACCGGAAGTAGATCAGACACTGGGAAGCTGCTTTGGTCCAGCTTTGGCTTCCACCCGCCCCGCCCTGCCCTCTGCCTTGGGGACACTGGGCTCTAGCCCTTGAGTCAGACCAGCAGAACCATCTGGGAGGGGGCCGGAGTGGGGGACGGCTTCCTTTGCAACGTTCTGGAAATTGGGGCTTGGCGAGGCAGGTGCAGACTTCGAAAGTCGCTTTTCAAGTCTGGTTCAAAGCGGGCAGCTTTGCGGGCAGAGCACAGCTCCTCAGAAGTAACTAATCGACTCGCTGCAGGCAGAGGCGGCTCACAGAAGCGGGTGCAGAGGTCCCCCGCACCACTCAGAAGCTGCACTCCCAACTGGGCATGGGGAGTAACACCTGCCCCCAAACCTCCATCAGTGAGATGTGCGAGGAGGGCAGACATAATTTTCCCAAATGTAATCTGTTCTTTGCACCCCAGCAGCTCCCATTTGCACACCCATGAACACAGACGTCTTAAAATGTCTTGCTACAGTAAACCAAGGGTGTGTGAGTATCTTGGAAGTTTTTCTGCTGCTATGATCTCGGATCCACCCACGCCTTGAGATTTGAGACCACCGAGACCACCCCTGACCCCTGAGCACAGCACTGAAGTTGGGGGAGGGCTCCCGCAGCTGCTGCTCCTCGCTTGCTGGCTCTTTATGCTTCCTGTAACTGAGCGCACCACACACACAAACACACACACACACACTGTAGACAGCCTCCCCAGAGGCCACTCCAGACGGTCTTCCTGCTAATTAGGTTCCAACTGTCCCACTGCCTACCCCTGTGTACACACTGCATTTTAACCTGAGCCACAGGAAAACAAGGCCAGAGAGCCCTGGCACTTGCTTCGAAGTGCAGGTTACGCTCCACGGCCACACAGAAACGACCCGGCTCCTACCCTCGAGTCAGCTCTGCTTCTCGCTGCATGGCTTTAGGCAAATCATTTCCCTCCTGTGGGCTTTGGTGCTGTCGTCTGCAAAACGCAAAGACAGGCAGACAATCTGCTAGGCCCGTGCACCCCAACTCAGAGCTTTCAAGGGCCACACCTCTGTGAACTGTTCTGAGACAAACGTCACTTCCTCTGGAAGCACAGCTTTATGAAACAAGAGCACGGGGTGACATGAGACAGCAGCAAAAAGAGCCCAAGCCCTGGTCACCCCAAGAGCCAGGGAAGAGCTGGGAGGAGCCCCCAGGTCCTATCTTCAAGGTGCGAGCCACTCAAGTGTGTCCAAGGCTGCACAGCAATGCCACACAGCCTCCAGTGATGTCACACTGCTGCTTGATTCACAAGGAAGGCTGGCTGGTGACGCCAGGTAAGGGCTCATGAGGTTCCCCTTAGTGGGAAGTCATTTCACATCTGTCAGGCAGGAAAGGCACACCAATGCTTCTAGGGTCCTAGTCACAAGCAAGACTTCTTCCTCAGAGAATCAGGGCAGTGGCTTAGAAAGAGAAGACACCTGGAAATGTATGTGAGCAAGGTGAGGGGAAGGGCAAAGACCCCAGCTGCTCTGAAGTGATCAACACCTTGAAGCTATGCAGAAATGAAGGCTTTCTCCCCAGCTCTAAGGCCAGCACGCTGCCTGCATGGCCTCTAGAAAGGAGGTCAGGTCCTGGTCTCTGGGCTTCAAAGATCCTTGTGTGTTTGGGGTCTCAGGCAGCTCTGGAGTCTACAGATTTGAGCCAGTTTTATCTGGTTCTCACAAGACTCCTGTCCAATGCTGTCTTGGTGCCCAGGCAGTGCTGGAAGACGAGGCAGCTCCAGCCCTAAAAGCCAGGGACCACAATCACCCAATCATCAATGTAGAACGTTCCAGAAGACCATCTGAGCAACTTGAAATATCCTATTGTATTTCCTAAACAATTCTAAATAGCCAGCCCCTCAACTACGACCACCACAAGCTATTTCTCTGATGTTTAACAACAAAGGAAGAGAAATCCAGGGAGGAGGATGTGGAGGCCCTCACCCCAGACCCCCCCCCCCACTCTGAGATAAAGCAATGCTCTCCCAGCCAACAGCAGCCAGGGCAGGCAGTGGCCCTGCTCCAGGCAGGGTTGGTTTCCACACCAATCACTTGATGATAGGTGAGCTTCCTTAAAGGCCCTCTTAGCGCTGACATATTGATCAAATTATATATACCTACAGCCTGATTAAGTATTTATGCTGGTGAGGACGCCAGCTAAATTTCTGATGCTGGGAGGATTTGGTATTAGAAAGGTCCAGTCCCTGACATGACCCTGCGGATCTGTCTCCTCCAGCCCTGACCTAAGATACCCTAGATAGTCCCCAAGGCCTTCCCTAGGACAGGGGACAGGGAGGCAATGGACAGGGAGCACACCCCCTTCCCCAGCAAGGTCCAGAAGACAGCTGGGGTTTCTGTACACTGCCACCTCTCTGTACAATTCCTGGAATTCACCTTCCCTTTTCTTTCAGGAAGTCGGTGGTTTAGAGGAACTGTGAATAGGGGTACAAAAAAAAAAAAAAAAAAAAGGCACATCTCGGGTCACTGACTCAAGGAGGAGATGGCCATGTGGTCTAGGACGCGCACTGCCTTTCCCTGGACTTCGCTCAACTGTGAGGCTATGTAGGATGGGACCAGGATGCCACATAATCCTGAAGGCACTCAAGTGAAAGTAGCCGGATAGTCATTCAAGGCCCACCTAAGCAACAGAGAACGTTCAAAATCAGCCTCCACTGTGAGACCCTGTGTCAAGAAAACGTCAAACGAGGGAGCGCTGCGCCTGTGAAGGGCACCATAGGGGCACAGAGGCAGAAGGCACTCCGTGGGAGGGAAGTGGCTCTCGATGATGGCCTAAGTCCCTCCCGGTTCCTAAGACTCTTAAGACTTCATTTCTCCAACTCTCAGCTTCCACCCATCGGGCTTCCTGTTAACAAGATCCAATAATCTTTAAATATTTGTTCACTTTAATTTCTTGGTTCCCAAACACATTAAACTCTGCGGGCCTCCCACCCTCACTTGTGGGGGGAAAGCTCTCGAAGAGGCGGCACGCAGAGACAAAACAGGAAGAGCCTGGGCAGATCATGCCTTCCCCCAACGCGGCCCATTCATCCCGGGCGCCACCCCTCCTCCTCCTCCCTCCCCTCGGATATCCCCGCCCTCCCCCACCTTCCCAGACTCCAAGGCGGCCAGGGCCTCCAGAGAGGAGGCCAAACTCTCAGTTCATCCCAGTGGGGTTGCCATGGCAACCCCAGGCCACCTAATCCCCCCTCAGAACATTATGCAAATCTCTCCTCGCCTCTCAACAGGCTGTTAAAAGTCACATTACCCTTGCAGGGGCAGCTCATTAAATGTTGGGGGTCTCCCCTCACCGGGTCAGGGTTACAAATGAAATGTAAGCGAGGGGCATTTGAGGACACTTGGGAAACCTAGGTGGCACAAAGGGCAAGCGAGATAGGGAGGGGAAAGGGTGGGCTATGTATGGGAAGAGCCGGAGCCCCGGACCCACTCCAAGTTCATAGCCTTTCCTTACAATCGCCAGGGTCAGCAAGTGCGAATTTCCCCAAACACGGATTAGCAGGAGTGGTGGTATGTTATAGCTTGAGAATCAAGATCAGTTCTTTAGAAATTTCTATCAAACCATCTGCTCCCCTTCAAGTCAGCCTCCTGCCAAACCACTGCCACACTCAACCCCACATTTTACAGAGAAAGTGAATGAGACTGACACAAGACCAAAGTGGCCCCAAAACAGAGACAGCAAAAGGCAAGTGACCTGTCTTCCACACCTCAGAGCGTGACTTCTCTCTCCAGCAAAAGTCCTCATTTAACCAGTGGAGTTTCTGCATTGGTCTCCCAGGGAACCAGCTCTGACTCCACAGCTGCAGCCCCACGGGGACTAAGGGCAAGTCCTGACCCTCTCTGCTCTCAGCACTGTGTGGTCTATGGTGCTGCTTCTGCCAGAAGGGACAGGCAGCACTCTGTAGAGTCTAACATGTAAGCAAACGTCAAAGAACTTGTCCTCTCTCTCTGAGGTCTTGGCCATTTGGAAATTCTGTCCGACCATCAAAAAGGGGCTTGCTGGAAGTGCCAGTGTAACAGACCCGGAGCCTCAGCACTTGGAGGCTGACACAGGGATCACCTCAAATTCAAGGCCAGCCTAGCAGCCTAGACTACATAGTGAATTCTGAAACCAGTTGGAAATACGTAGCAAAACTCTTATCTCAAAACACCCCAGAACAATGTCAGCCAGAGACAGCGCAGAGACACTCCCGTCAGTGCAGAAAGCTGTGGGCCAGCGCTGGCAGGCCAGGGTCACTAGCGTCACCATCATCAAGTGCCATCAGAGAGGTTCAAGGTGGGCCTGGACCCACACTGCAAAGTGAGGAGCCCAGATGAACCCTAGGTTCCTAGAGCTCCTCTCTCCTCCTTGATGGAAAACATGACAACCTGAAGATAGAGGAGAGGGTGCCTCTCTGCTCAGGTGATTGGACTGCAGCCTTCTGCCTAGAGAGAGAGGTCAGAAGGAGGGGTGGGGCCTCTAGAAAAGAAGGGGTGAGGGTTTCCGGAGGAGCCAAGCACCCCTCCACCACTACTCTGCCACACTGTCTACTGCCTCTCTGCTCAGAACCCTCATCTTGTTGCCTAATTCACTCCAGGCCAGTGGGTTACCTGCTGTACCCTTGGAGCACCTCACAGAACCCGGATGGTGGCAAATTCCTGTACCACACTTAGCAGAGAGAAGGCCAACCCCACCCCTCCTCCAGAGCTATCTGGTGCCTTTCTCCTTCCCAGGGGAAATCACCCCTAGTTCCAGCCAATGTGATGGTCACTCTCTTTTAAGTTTCAGACCAGGTCTGGAGAGGCCCAAAGGCTCTTCCTGGGGAAGCCCTTGAGGATATGTGAAGGGGCACCTCCTCTGGCAGGGCAGAGTCCAAACTCAAAGGCTCGGCTGGGAATATTGCTCAGTAGTACATTGACTGCCTAGCAAGCGCAAGGCCCTGATTCTCAGCACCCCCCCCAAAAAAAAAACCCCAAAAAACATCCAACCAAAGCTTTTGGGGTTCTGTCCAACCATATTGGACTCCCAGCGCCACAGGACCAGTGGGGAGGAATTCCCTCAATGTTTGAGGCCTCTGGATACAAACGAAAAAGGATTCCCTCCAAGCCAGCTAGTGTACCTTTTACTATGAATCAAAAAATAACAACCTAGAAAAGCTGAAAACAAGTTATCAAGGATTTCAAAGGCGGAGGAAATAAAGACCAGAAGGCCAAAGCAGGGCAAGCTTGGTTCACTCAAACCGCTGCCGGGTCCTCTTCCAAAGCCCTCGTAGCCATTTCTGGTGTGGTCCCTGGCTTTGAATCAATTCTCCCTCCCACCCATGGCCCCCACCCCAATAAAACTGTCCAATATTGAGACAAAAAGCAAAGAAAAACTCAAGATACACTGAAGACCCTTTACAGCATGCGACTCTTAACCTTTTCTACAGTCACAGCCTCTGTAGCCCATGGGGCTGTCAGAAACCCAGGAAGCACGGTCCTTCCTAGGAAGTCCACGGCACACACGGGGTCAGGCCAAATCCCATGGGAACATCATTCCCATCCTGGAGTCCCTAGCCAGAGGGGTCACAGAGATAGCTAAGTGGCATAAATATCTGCCTGGCAAGTGCAAGGTTCCAAGTTCAATTCCTTCCCAACACCAAAAAAACAAAAACCTGTCACCCAAACTTGAGCCACACCAGGCTCAGGGGCACACACACTGTTCAATTGTCCAGTCCCCCCCGCCCCAGGCTCCTTTCGGCCCCAACCGAGACCACAGAACTCTAGGGCCAGAATGGTTCAAGGTCATCTCCACCTCCCTAGCCCACTGTGTTTTGTGGTCTTCTATCCCGGTGGCTGTTTAGCATGGACCCAAACGCCCCCGGATTCCAGACTGACAAGGCTGCTGCTGGGCTTTGCAAGCAAATGCCACAGAACACGAAGGCACTCTTACGGCTATCAGCTCTCTACTTGGATGATGACATTTCCAACCACTTGATCTCCAATCAAGGCCTTCCCCGGGATTAGCTGGCCGCCTCCCCAGGAGCCTGGAGTGTGTCTGTGTCACTCACAGACCTTACAGTCCACCCAAGCCAGCCTCCTCAGGGTTCAGGCACAGGCCACACCCACAAAATGCTGAAACCCAGATGTCCCTGGCCCCAGGTCTCACCCTGGTCTTGAATCACCCTTCAGGAAGCTGTGCTTGGGGATCTCCCTGCCTTACCCTTCTTTCCAGATAGACCCAGAGGAAAGAGACAGAGGCCTCTTGGAACCTCATTAGGAAGGAGTTAGGAGTTGATGTTCAGGTCTCTCTGATTTTTTTTTTTTTTTTCTGAGACAGTCCTACTATATAGTTCATGCTAGCTTTGAGCTCACCATCTAGCCAAGGCTGGCCCTGAACTCAAAGTGATCCTCCAGCCTCCGTCTCCTGAGTGTAGGGATCACAAACGCGGGCCAGTGTACCTGGCCCTGGATCCCTCCAACAGTCAGAACTTGTCTCCAGAGCTCTTGAAAAGCAACCTCTGCCTCAACATTCACAGGGAGAAATGGGTGGCCGAATCCCTCCTATTCAACCAAGAGTCTTAGCAAACAAAAGAATTCAAAAGCCTGGTCAAGGAGGAAGCAGACACCGCTCAGACTTGGGGCAGGGGACCCGGGTCGAGAACTGCAAGGTTAGAGTTGGGTTTTGAAACAACAATCGCACCACAAGACGCCTCAGGTCTTTAGAGGCAGGGCACCCTCCTCCCTTAGGGTTCTCTTAGCCTTCTCCCGCTGGAGGGGAGCGTTTATCCTGAAAGGCCAGAGAACAAAAGAGGGCGGAGAGAAAAGAGAAGGAGGAAGGGGGCGAGCTCCGATATGTCTCCGGAGCATTTGTGCAAAACAAGATATTGTCCCTTTAAGCATATAAAAACAAGGCCCTTGAGCACGCAGCCCTCACTCAGGCGCACAATTATGGGTGCTTTCAGCTGTCTAGCACTACTTCAAGTGCGCTCTTAAACCAGACTGTCAATGGCATGTTGAAAGCTATTTTGTTGGCTGCTATCACTAATAGCAAAGTGGAGAGCCGGGCTGAGGAGAATTAAATATGGGGGAGGGGGCGGGTCACAACCAGTCATTACGGAATTACCAATGGGAGGAAGGAGACAGCCACTTTGGGGAGCACAGGACGGGCGGGGAGCAGGCCGGGGAGGCCGCCGCGGTCCCCGCCCCCAGCCGCTGCACCAGATGGCCCTGGGCCAGCCCGGGGGAGCCATATGGGGCCGAGCCTCGTGGGTGGTGACTGCGAGGGCAGCGAGGCCGCTCTGCTGCGAGATGTCACCACCTCCTCTCACTTCCCGATTCCCAAGTACTACGGTCTCCGCTCCACAGCAATCCGAGGAAGCCTGGGCTTCCGGAAGCAGAATGGGTCTATGGGCTAGGGCTTTCCTGGGGGTTGTTGCCACCCCAAGGAGCCTCCCGCACCAGCTGGGCTCCTGCCGACTGAACAGCGCTCCTGGCGGGGTCCCCTTTCCCAGAAAGAGCACACAGGCCATGCCACCGCTGCCACATTAGCACTTAGCTCACTGTGCTCCAATTACTTATTTAGCTGCCTGGCTCCGGCGGGCGGGGGCGGGGGGGGGGGGGGGAGCGGTGTCTTATTCCTCTATGTAACCCAGTCCAGCCCGCACCCGGCACATCCCTGGCCCCTAATAACCCTTTTGGGAATGAGTCCAACTCCCTCATTTTACTGATGAAGAAAGTGGATGCAGCCAGAGAAGCCTGCAGAGTTAGCAGCCAGCTCACAATTAAAAACCGCCGCCTTCAGATTCCCACAACAACAAACTGAGGCGCAACTCCACCCTCAGCCAACCAGAGTACTGAGAAAAGACAGCCCAGCCCATTTCCTGAGCACCTACTACATGCCAGGCGCTGCAGTGAAGAGCACATGGGGCCAGCTGGGGCCAGGAGACGGTGGTGAGGCCTGAGGAAGGCATGTGGGAAAGCAGACTGAGACCAGGCCTCTGGTGCCCTTTGGCCCTCGGTGTCCCAGTGTTTTGTACAAACAATGAGAGAGAAAAACACTGTCCTATGCAAAAAGGAAAAGGGACTGTATTCCTTACTGACTGGGGGGCTACAAAAAGATGGAAATGGAGGGCCTGAGTAAGCCAGGCCCTTTGGGTGCCCCGTACAAGGAGTCAAAGAGAGGAAGAGGGAGAGTTTGCTTAGAAGTGGAGAGTTTAGGGCCAGCTCTTAGCAAGGACAGGAACCACAGACCCAGCTCCCACTGATCTCCATCAAATGTCCAAGAAGGAAAAGACACACACACACACACACACACACACACACACACACAGAGAGACCCGGGCGGCCGGGGTGGGAGGTTTGGTCTCAGTGGACCCCCCAAGTGAGCAGGGCCCCAGAGGTGAGACAATTGGACCCCAAAAAGCTGGGGGAATCAGATGACAACCAGGAAGGAGTTGGGTTCTTCGACTCTTACAGAACATGAATTTCACAGCTCAACCCAAGTGTCCACCAATAAACACCACCCCAGTCTAAGCACCTGTGTGTGTCCTTTTCCTCCTATAAAGGGGTGGCACCTTCTCACCACCAATCACGCTCAACTCCTCGGAGTCCTTTTAGCTCTGCTGCCCGGTGGCTGCACCTTGGTGCCACATCCTTAGCTGTTGGGAGGCCTTCCACCTTCCACCCTGTGCCCCCATACCTAGGTGACCAGCCTCAGAGAGGCGAAGAAAGTGACAAACAGAGATATCCCGTGTCCTACACTTCAGCCTTGGGTTTATAGCCACCACGTGGCAAAGATAAAGAGTTCACAGGTTTTACTACCTATCCCTGGGCTGGGAATGTTCCCTCTGGGACTGCTAGGCAGGCATTCTGTATTATTACACACATCAAAAATCATTAGTTGTGTAAATAGCTGGCAATTTAGAAGAGGACTGTGGACAGAGGGTTCAGCTGATATGGTTATACAACCTGCATGGGGTACTTTGGACTTTGGTGGAGGATAGTTTGTAAGCTAAGCCCTTCAGATAATACAGAGGAGGGGGCCTGGCGGAATGGCTCAGTGGTCTAAAGCGCCTGCTTGGGAAAGCTTGGGCGGCTTCAGGGACCGCGGTTCGATCCCCGGCACCACATGCTGCGCCAGCCCTGCCCTCAGGGCGCGGGCTGAGCCGGCCATAAAAATAAGT
>PVJA010005157.1:72500-80809 GCA_004027025.1 Myocastor coypus | reverse complement strand
TCTTTCTTTCTTTCTTTCTTTCTTTCTTCCTTCCTTCCTTCCTTCCTTCTTTCCTTTTTTCTTTCTTTCTTTCTTTCTTTCTTTCTTTCTTTCTTTCTTTCTTTCTTCCTTCCTTCCTTCCTTCCTTCCTTCCTTCCTTCCTTCCTTCCTTCTTCCTTCCTTCCTTCCTTCCTTCCTTCCTTCCTTCCTTCCTTCTTTCTTTCTTTCTTTCTTTCTTTCTTTCTTTCTTTCTTTCTTTCTTTCTTTCTTTCTCTTTCTTCTTTTTTTGTACCAGCACCGACCGCGTCTTTGTGGTTCGGCCCAGTG
Source organism: Myocastor coypus (assembly GCA_004027025.1). Taxonomy (NCBI): domain Eukaryota; kingdom Metazoa; phylum Chordata; class Mammalia; order Rodentia; family Myocastoridae; genus Myocastor; species Myocastor coypus. Next base: position 80,503 of record PVJA010005157.1, on the reverse strand, counting down.
CCTTTCGTCACTTAGGCCGGTAAGCTTGTCCTTGCCGGGTGCTCCAGCTGTGGAGGGAGTTTCTTCCGTACCAGCACCGTCAGTCCCCACCTGCCCTGGCCCTGCACATCCTTTGACATCGTGTCAGCATTTTGCTTCCAGTTTGAAGGCAGCATCTTCGGTTCCTTTGCTGCCTTTTTAATTTTCTTTTTCAGTTTCTTCTTTCAGTGTTTAATTTCCGAAGTCTGTCGTGTGAGTTTAGAGTTTGGAGACAGGGAAGGCACACGGCCATGCTTCTTGTTATATATGCAAGAGCTGCCTAGTGCTAAGTCGACAGCACACTTTAAAATCGCCATGGTGATTGGCTGCTTCAGCGTTAGGCACAGGTGTCGCTTGTGCAGTGATTTATGGATGAAAAATTTGGCAATGAAATTTAGTTTCCCATGGCATGCGGTGGACACTAGAATTTGAGCTTTGTTTTGAGAAAGTCATATTATTTAGCTACATCATTGCAATAGAAATTTTTACCTAACTGGGACCATGTGCATACAAAAGGAAAAAGCTTCTGATTGGTAAGACCATTGGTAGTATGGCCATCTTCACAATGTTGGTTCTTCCTAACTGGAAGCAAGGAATATCTTTCCATTTTCTGATATCCTCTTCAATCTCTTTCTTCAGAGTACTATAATTTTCACTGTACAAATCTTTTATTTTCCTTGTGAGGACTCCTAGGCACCTCATTTTGGGAGTGTCATTGTGAAGGGTATGGTGTCCCTCATTTCACCCTCCATGTGTTGATGGTTCCTGTAGAGGAAGCGATTGATTGTTGAATGTTGACTTTGTATCCTGCTGTGTCCCTGAATTTGGTTATTAAATCTACAAGTTTCTTGATGGAATTTTTGGGGCCCTTTTATGTGGAGAACCATGTTATCTTCAAATAGTAATGATTTCCCTTCTTCCTTTCCCATCATCATTCCTTTTTATTTTTCTCTTCTCTCTAATTGTTCTGGCTACTGTTTCCAGACCTCTATTGAATAAGAGTGGTAACAATGCAATAATGTGGTACGTATTCCACTGAAAATTCTCACCAGTGTAATAAAATGTTTTAAACATTTTCACGGCTTAATTATTTTTCTATCATCATGGTAGTGATTTTAGTCAGGAATTATTTTTTATGAGACTTTAAAACTAGTGGAAAGTATTTATTGTTGTATATTTTGTGTTTCATTGACTCAAGCATGGTAATTGGAAAGTATTTATTTAAAGGTTGGGAATCTTTTTTTTATTCTTACTGTACTTTAGAACTGCATTTATTTATTTATTTATTTATTTATTTATTTATTTATTTATTTTTATTTATTTATTTTTTTTTTGTGGGACCAGGGTTCGAACTCACAACCTTGCACTTGCCCAGCAGGCACTTGTGCCTCGGAGCTATCTCCCCAGCCCCTAGAACTGCATTTATATTTTATCTTAACTAATAAAACATAGGTGGTTTGCAATTCAAGAAATATATAAAGCTAACCAAGTTTCTTTGACCCATGTCTTAAAGGTGGTCCTGCTAATCAACTTATTAAGAGCTTCTTTATTGATTTATATGACTGGACAATATTCTACGGTAGATGGCACCTACCTAGCACTTTATTGACCATTACCTGGGGTAATACTGATCTGTTCTTGCTATCAAAAACAGCTTAAGGACACCCATGAACATATCTAATTTCATTCATACCCAAATATGACATCTAATGGTGATAGATGTCACTCCAGTGCTCTCGTTGTTTAGAAGGGTTTATTTTAGCTGGCTCAGGATGCCTTAAGGGTCGGGGTGAGGACTGAGCCGCTATCCCCTGTGCCTGACTAGGATTGCCCAACTATGCACTTAAAGCATTGAGCTTCCCTCAGCGTCTCCTCTCTGGGATCATTCAGATCTTAATTGCTACCCAAAGCATTATGTGTTCAGAGGCAGGGCCTTTGGAAAGTGATTAGATCAGGGACTTGCTGTCCTCAGTCCTGGAGTTCACAGCTGGATGTGTTGGGAGATAGGGCCGTTGGAGGAAGTGGCTCCAGTGAACCGTCCCCGGGTGGCACAGCTCTGGCTCTGGCTCCTCCTTATCCTGAGTTGTGCTGGCCATGGGTGGGGAAGCTGTTCTCCAGCATGCTCCTCCTCCAGGCCACTGGTATGGAGCCTGCCGTGTACTGACTGCACCCTGTGAAGCCATGAGCCATATGCACCTGCCCTCCTCTAAGGTGCGGGTCTCAGCTATGTTTTACCATGACAAAGAAGGGACTAATTCTTCATCTGAATGTGTGCTGGTTTTCAATGTACTCACAGCCTAGCACCTGCTGTCTGTACCTTCACCAACACAGTCTTATTATGCAATCTTACGTTTCCCAGTTTCCCACACTCACTAGAATATCTGTACCTTGCTTTCCTGTGGTAAGGCTGGGATATATTTACATACCTAAGAGGCACTTTCTGAGAACTGATTAGCACTTTACCCTGTTTTTTTGTTTGTTTGTTTATTTGTCTTGTTTTTGTTTGTTTGCTTGTTCTTATTGGACTATTCATTTTCTTGTTGAATTTCAGAAGGCTTTCATAAAGAAAAGGAGCACTGAGTTCCAAAACAGTATTCCCAGTAAATAGTATTCATTTACTTTAGATATTCAATTTTTATCGTCCATATTTTTAATTCCTTTGAATTTATTTGATAGTTTTTTTTTTAATAAATTCTGGCTTTTTTGTCGTTTTGGTTGAATTTTCCCTCTTCCTGTGTGATTATAAAACAATCATTCTGTGTTCTTTGTTGAGAATTGTTATTATCTTTTTATATTCTGCTTTGTTCCCTTGGAATGTGTTCTAATTTGTTCAAGGAAATGTCAAGACTTATATACATGCATTGTTATAATGGAGCAAATGATTGATGTCATCAGCAAAAAGTAAGATATACAAAAATAATTCATCCACCAGTTGCTGTGGGCTGTCACCTCCTTCTACCAGGTGAAGGGCTTTGCACCTCCTTTGACATGTCTTCTCAAAACAGTTTCCTTACTTCTCACTTATTTATCTCTCTGAAGAAAAATCTCCTTAGATCGTCTCACTCTCTCTCTCTCTCTCTCTCTCACTCTCTCTCCCCCCTCTCTCTCTCGTCATGTCATTTTTTGGGATTGAACTCAGGACCTTATGCTTGCCAGGCAAGCCCTTACTCCTCTGAGCTATCTCCTCAACCCTAGATCATCTCTCTTAAAAAAATAAAAATATTCACACACCTTTTCAGTTTGGCAGCTGTATTACTCTCATCATAACCTCGTAAACTGAAACAACAGGGAGCTCTTCTATGTTAGCTCTGTTTTTATTAGTAGATGCTTGCCGCCCACAGTGACCACACAGACCGTATGGAATTTGTAGCCACGCAACTATCTCATCTTTCTTTAGCCTCACGCCCCTGCCCTCTCTTCAGAGCTTGCTCCACCCTTCATTTAGAAATGCCCCCTTACCACTTGTCCTTTCCTGTTTCCTTCCTGCCCCTCCCCTCCCCTTTCCTTGTCCCGCTCACCACTGGACCATCTTTTTCCTGCCGCTCATATCTGTCCTCCACTGTGCTCCTAGTTGCCCCTTTGGATTTTTTCCACAATTTCAGACATTTGTGGAAAAATGGACGTACCCAAAGACCACAACCGTAATGCAAAATGAATCGGGCGCCCGAGTTGGACTATCGCGTTGCTTCTCCGTGCGCTCTCTTTTTATTACTGCTGCTGTTTTCAAAACTCTGGATGATTCTACAGTAAGACTTTGCAACCGACTGCCTAAATTTTAATTCAGGTCAGTTACTTCCATACTGAACAGCACAAGAACTGTTATTTTTCATCTCGATGTCTTTGCTTCTTCTGTCCCTAACCATCATAGCGTGTGTGTGTGTGTGTGTGTGTGTGTGTGTGTGTGTGTGGCCAGCACAGCCCACACTAGGGGTGGAGCTGACTTGGCATATGGAGCTCGAGATTGCACCACAGTCCCTGCGTTTGCCTAAGCTTGTCTAAGCAGGTGCTTTCGACTGCTGAGTTATCTCGCCGGCCCTTATTAAGGTTTTTTTTTTTTTTTTTTTTTTTTTTTTAAAAAAAACATTCTCCGGTTAGATGCTAGGGCAGCATTCTTCTGATCACCAGTTAAATCTCTCCAAGTGCACTGTCAGGGTAGCTTCCTGGTACCCACTGCTCCGCACACTCAAACTACAATTTTTCTTTGTTGTTGTTTCCCCATTTGAGCACTTGACCCTGTTGCTATTCAGTAACTCATTGCAGCAACAGGGGCAGGCCTCTCCTGCCAACATGCAAATGTCAAAGTCCCAGTCCCGAGCCCTTGCTGGGGCCTGCAGCCTCACCTCCATCCGTGCCCCTTGCTTCTGGCCAAGTGCAAGCCAATCCTTTCAGCCTCTGTGGCTCCACCTCTCTGCGGCCTCTTCTCATCTTTCACGTTTTAGCTTCCACATCAGTTCTGAGGCGTTCCCCAACCATACTAGGTCGGAGATCCCCTTTGCTATTTTGTGTTGAACATTTTCTTTATGTTTGTTTTAATGCATATCAAAGTTTAATTGACTATCTTACCAATTTAATTTAGTGTTTCTTGTGTAGAATGTGGGCTTTACAAGGACAGGGACCTTTTAGATCTTGTTTCTGTAGTTTCATGAGCAACTAATATATGTCTCTACCACAATAGCTGATTAGTAAACATTTCACAACGCAAAGGAGAGAGGAAATTAGGGGGAAATGGGGAAAGAGGATAAAGGAGGCGTGCCAGAGTTTATTGTTCACACCGACTTCCTCAGCTCTTACCATAGTGGATTTTGCAGTACAGGCAGGAGGAACTACTTGCAAAAATTATCTATCTTTGAATTTCCTGTTTCATTTTTTTTTCTCTCTCTCTCCTCTGCTAAGAGACCAGCTACCACAGATCTGCTAGGGACTTCCATATATGAATCTGAAATCATTTCTGTATTTCCAGAAGTACACACCAACTGGGTACGATGGCACAAACTTACAAGCCTGGCAGTCCTGAAGGCTGAGGCAAGACAAGCACAAGTTCAAACTCAACCTCATCAATTTAGCAATTTAGTGAAACCTTATCTGAAAAAGAAATGAAAAAAAAAATATGACCAAAGATACAACTCAAGGTAAAATCCTTGAATCCATGTCCTGTGCTAAAAGCCAAAACAAAGCCCATACTACCCGAAAAGATATCCAATGTAGGCATTCCCCAGGCTTTTTAAATAAGTACTCAGAATTCTTCCCTTGTGTTGTTTATGTTCATGCATGAGGCCATCACATGTTCAAATAAATGCCTTTCAGTCATGTGGGTAACCAAGTCCCTCCTCAGTGTCTACAAGCTCAGGCCAGCAGTCTGCCTACATCCTTTGTCTTCTCCTCTATGTCCCAATCAAATGATCTAAATGTCCCGATAGCTCCTTTGCCCCAGATAGTCCTGAAACTCAAATCATGTCTACCATGTTCTCAGATCCTTCAGGTTCTTCATGTGTTCTGAATTCCTGATCAAGGGATGCATGTTGAAGAAACATTTACCTTCCAACCTTATTACCCATGTCCCTCTAGCTCCTAAGTACTTGTGCTGTATGTATTGCTTATGCGAGTCATAAGGTATAGCCTGCAAGTGCACGAAAACGTTTTCCACTTTCATCTAGAGAACTGAGATGCACTTCCGGCCTCTTAAGTCCCTCCCCCTTTAAATTTACAAGTCACTTCCCATTGAAGTCTATTTCTGCTTCTCTAACTAACTCACACACTGCGTGGTAATCCCACATTCCCTTCCCTTCCTGTCCACCACCAGAAATCTGAAAACTTGAGAAGCATCGATGCAGAGCCAGTCCTCATCATACAACCCTGACTCCAAGGCAAAAAACTCATTCCAGACACGGAGTGATTAAAACCTCAGCCCAAAGACAGCAATAAGCAAACAAGCAAACAGACCTGAATTAACGCCGCAGTCTAAGACAAAAACAGGCAAAGAAACCTAAGCAGGCACTCAACCTCCCACCTTAGAACACAAGTGCTTAGCACCTGTGGAAGTCCTTGCCCTTCCCGTGCCCAGGCCAGCGCTAGGGTGAGGCTGTGAGTCACCAGACGTGCTTCTTCAAGGTTTGCCTATGATGAGTAGAGCAGTAAAGGCCGTGAGCTGGGCTTAGCGTGTGTGTGGTGACAGAGTATTCCTTAGGGATAAGTAACAGCATGCCTAAATATACTCACTGAATGTGGTAAACACTGTGTACTTCTGTGATTTTTGTGTTGTTTTCCTTTTGCATTCCCGATTCCCTATACATTAAAATATTTTCAGACATTCTTTGTTTTTCCTTTTAGATTATACGTGTAAAAGGATAGACTATAGGGAGGGCGACTTCTCAGATTCCAGTTGTGTGAACAGAGGTAACTTCTGAGGTGTGGCTAAGTCTCTCAGAGGGGCAGTTCAGCTGGTAAAGAAAGAAAGAAGGCAATTCAGGCGACTTCTGGGGGCTCATATTTATCTGTGTTGTCACATGTCTATACCAACAATAAATGACCACAATTAGTATCTTTACCCTTATTTTACTGACTGACCGAGGAGCAGGAAGTAGTTTGGCTAAAAGTAATAAAGCTAATGAGAGAGAGAGAGAGACTCAGCGTTCAGTTTGGATTCTTCTGATAACAGTATGTGACCGTTCAATCAGACTTTTTGTTTCTGTTTGCAACTTCATTAATATTGTTTTTCATCATCATTCACAGAAGAAACATTCTTACGTCTGTTTTCTTCTTTGACTGTGTGGTGTAATAGAATTACATGAAAAGAGAAAAGGCCACTAGTTAAAGAAGTCCTGGGGCCAGGGAGATAGCTTGGCAGTGTAAGCCCCTGCCTGCCAGACACAAGTACCCCCGTTCAATCCGCGGTGTCCACCCCACGCAGAGCCCACCATTGAAACCGGGTATGGTGGTGCAGATCTGTGATTCCAGCTCTGGCGAGGATGAGACAGGAGGTTCACTGCGTGTCTGAGCTGCGTAGTGACATTCTGTACCAAATAAATAAATAAATAAATAAATAAATAAATTTATTTATTTATTTATCTTGAAAAGAAATTCTGAATGCTGATAGTATCTTCTGTACTTATACAATAGACATCTGTGTAAAGCTAATATGGGAGCAAATTGTCATTCAGGCAGTCTAGTATGACCACTTAGATGTCATCTTTAAAGTGCAATCAGGGCTGCTGAGATATCTCGGCAGATTAAGCGCCTGGTTGGGCAAGTGTGAGGACCCGGGTTCGAAACTCGGCACCACAAGCCACGCCTGCCTCCCCTTCAGGTGCACTGAGCGGGCAGCCATAACCGAGCATAAAGGCACGGGCTGTAACTGCACCGCTGGGGAGGCTGAAAACAGGAGGAGCAATGACTAGGAGCTGCGGAGTGAGACCTCGTACCAAATACAAAACGAAGCAATAAGTAGGAATCATTTTTAATACATCTTATGAGAAGAACATTTAACTATAGTTTCATGGCACTCGAATAGCTTATATATACTAGAATTTAAATATGTGCTCTGAATCTAGGAACTGATATCATTATTAACCATAATACAAAAGAGGGAAAAAAGCAGTAATTGTTAACAAATAAGCTTCCTTGAAAATTGAATAGGGTTCTAATTCATAAACTGTTATTGGGCTTTTTATTTATGAAAATGTATTAGACCACTGTGGTTTAAACACTGTGCTAATAGCGTCTGTATATCCATTTTTTTTTTTTTAATATTATGGCTGGCTTAGCCTGCAGGCAGTGGGGGTGGGGGCGGGGGGTAGCGCAGCATGTGGTGCTGGGGACCGAACTGTGGTCCCTATAGTTGCATAAGCTTGCCTAAACAGGCGCTTTAGGCTGCTGAGCCATCTCATCAGCCCCTGTATAGCCCATTTTTAAACAACAAGCTGCACCATCACTTGGATCCAGTTATTCCTTCCAGAGTTCTAGCCAGCTAGCCACATTCGGTGAAAGTG